>CAUYPK010038869.1:0-45672 GCA_963574355.1 Loris lydekkerianus | reverse complement strand
TTTTTTTAGTTATTGTGCTAAGACATTTACATTCTACATTTACTAAGTTTCACATACATCCTTGTAAGATGCACCGCAGGTGTGACAAGGGGAGCTTATCTCTGCTCCTGAGGGAGGAGTATAGGACCGACCCAGAAATGGGGCAGCCAGGCCAGGCCAAGGGCAGCAGGGGTATCTTCAGACGTAGAAGGGAAAGTGAAACCACGCTGGGCAGCACCAGGCCTGGCTGAGATGATGCCTCCCAGAGCAAAACCAGGGCCCAGGTTCAGAAGGGAAGATTAGGTCTGGAGCAGCGGTTCTCAACCTGTGGGTCGTGACCCACAGGAACTGTATTAAAGGGCCGTGGCATTAGGAAGGTTGAGAACCACTGGGCTAGAGGCTGCAAAGCAGAAAGTGAGAAGTGTGGCCTCCTGAAGTTCCCAGAGCAGAGGCCGAGGCCTTCAGTCACTTTTGAAGGGACTGTGGGCTCAGCCCAGAGCCAGGAGGTTGCTAAGTTGCCAGTTAGACTCAGAAACTCTCCTACTTCCTGTAAGACAGGCCATTTCAGGCTACTGGAGGTACCCTCCCCGCAGGCCCAAGAGCAGACAAGAATAAAAAGAGCAGATTCAGGGATATTTCAGGAGTCTTGGATCATTTTCATGGTGACAATAGAGCCAAACTCCCCAGAGCCTCTGAGGTCTTTCCTGCACAGTTCAATTTCTTTTCCAGACTCTCCTCCAAATGCACAAGACACTTCTAGCCTGACAAACCCTCCACTGTCCCCAGATGAGCAGGGCCCTCTCCTACCTCTGAGGCCATGCACAGGTTGAGTCCTTTGGCTGGGGAAATCAGGGAGGGCTTTAGGAAGGAGGTGACATCTACATGGATACAGAAGGAGTGAGCAAAGATGTGGGGGCAGGTTTTTAAAATAGCCCGTAGCGCCCTCTTTGCGCACACAGCCCTGCCGCAGGTTAGATGTGCCTGCCGTCCCGGAGGACGCACAGTCTGTCTGGCCCCGTAGGTGCTCCAGTAAATGTGCAGGCTCCGTCGCTTGGGCAGGTTGTGCGGCTTTGAGTCCTGCAGTCGTGCTAGCTGTGAGCCACATGCAATTGCTGATACAGAGTATGTTTGACCTACAAAACTAGCAATTTCGTATGTTCCAACCTAATAGCCTCTCTGTGACTCTGCAAATGGGGTTAATAGCAGTACCACTCTCGCAGGACTGTTGGGAAGATTAAAGGAATTAACACCTGTGTGAACACCTGGGCTGATGCCTGGCGCACAACAAGTAGGTGATAACAACAGCTGATCCTGGCACGGCACCTACTATGTTCCCAGCACTGTGCACATCATGCCACCTGGTTGACTCTGTATGGGCCCCACCAGTCACTCTGTGCAACAAGTCCTATTCTTATGCCCACTTCACAAAGAAGGAAGCTGAGCCACAGAGGGGTAGAAAACTCACATGTGTCTCCCAGCAGGTACATGGGGAGCCAGGATTTGAACCCAGTAATCTGTGCTGTTTCACACCATAGTGCAACCTCTCTGATTGGGTCAACCTGAGCTGTTATTTCTCACTGCCAAGGATAGTTCCACTGAATGAGTGGGTGTTGAGGCAGCTAGGGGTGGGTTCCTTATAGGATTGGGGTTTTAGCGCTTGCACAGATGTAGGTGGGTTGGGCAAGGCGAGGTCAGAGGAGGACAAGAGAAAGGTGTCAACAGCCCAAAGCATGGGCCCAGGTAGGCAGGTAGGTAAAAAGGGTGGGGGGCTCTGTGGAGGCTGCTGCCTCTGGGGAGCTGTAGTCCAGCACCTGGAGGTGGGCAAGGCCAGGAGTTGGAAGGATGAACAGGACTCTGAAGCCCACTGGGCGCTTCTGCATTTGGCATCGTGTCTAACTGCCGTGGCCCCCGGAGAATGCTGGATTCTTCTCTGCTTCCATTTCACGAGCCTCATGCAGTCCCTCTCACAACTGACCCTAACTAAGAACTCCTCAGAGACAAGGGTTGTGGGAGACGTAGGGCCAGCCTTGGCCAAGCCTGCAGAAACCAATCCATCACCAAACCCATGGTGGCCTGGGGGTAGTGTCACCCAGTGAATACAGGGAGGGATGCCACTCATTTCCTTCTCCTCTGTCCACAGAAACCCACCCTCTCAAGGAGAGCCCCTTCCTCAGTGTGGCATCCAAGACCACATGTGCCACATGCTGAGGGGCATGTGCCTCTCAGTCCCTTCCCCAGCTGTCCCCACCCACCTGGTTCCTGCCGTCCCACAAGCACTTGATGCCCCTCCTGACTGCAAGCTTGATGTGGATTCTTCTGTCAGTCAGAAATGTGTTTCCATGCATCTCCTATGCCGGTGTGGACCCTCCATGTTACCTACCCATCCCTCTCTGCCTCCTGTTGGGCTTCTATTTAGTCCTGGTGTCCCCACTCATCCTGCTCCCCACAATCCCAGTGGCTCAGGGCAGCCGGTCTTGTCATCCCAGGGGTGCCTCCTGTTAGCCTAAGCCAATCCACTCAGGGGTGCCAAGGCCACTTACTAGTCCAAGAGCTGATTCTTCTCCAAAATCGCCCGATCTAGTTATAATCCCTGCTTGGGATAGTGATGCCTCTTTCTCCCACGAGACAAGAATAAGGACACACACAGCCCCTAATGCTGCTGACGGCCACCTTTTGTCTATAGAATGAAATCAATGTTGTGGATGGCGGAGTGGAGACAAGAAGAGCCTGAGTCCCAGGTGGCCCCGTGAAGAAGCCCTAGAGCCCGCCCAGAGATTTGTTTTTCTATCGCTTGTAATAAATTCTGAAAGCAACCTGGCAGGTACACTGGCATCTCTACCAGGTATACACCTGTCTTTCCGTCTGGAGCCAATGAAAATGCCATCCCTTTATAAGTTCCTCCCTCATGTGCCCACCCATGGTGCCCTGAACCTTTGCCTGTTCCAGCACTTTGGTCCATTCTTCTTTCCTGTCCCTGGAGTGTTACCCCCCCCCACCATGAGTTACCAAGCTCTTAGCAAATCATCTCACAGAGACAAAAGCAAGATAAGTGTATCTGTTGAATCGCACTCATCCCACATTCGTTCGGCAAACATATACTGAGTGCTTCTAAGATTGTGAGTGCCAAGACAGGATGGGTTTTGTGTACACATGTGTGCAAGCGCTAGGGGTGGGGTCATGTAGGAGTGAGCAAGATTGCAGGGCAGGATGAGGCACCAGCAGAGTAGTAGCCAGGACTTGGCTCAGTGGTAGGTGGCCTTGGGCTTTGGGACTTGACCCTCCTTTTATATGATTTTCTCCAAGGGAGGGGGTTCAGGGCAGGATTGAGAAGGCTTCAGCAGGAGAGCAGGGTGCTGAGGCCAGATTACTAGTGCTCATCTGGAAGAGAGGCTGCATCCTCCTCCACAACTTTGAAATGTACGTTCATTCATTCAGCTCCCATTACAAAGTGCCTCCTGTGTATAGGGCACTATTCTTGGCACTTGGGGTTAATCCATGAAGGAAGAATAAATGGGCCTTGTTCTGGCTCAAGGGCCAGAGGTCCTTTCCCTATCTTCCCTGGAGATATTCATGTTCACCCTCCAAGGTGAAGATATAAGATGTTAGAATCAGCTTTTGGGGTCATGAGTCTAACCCCAGACATAAGCAGGCTGGTGATATTTGGGGAGAAGGTGTCCCTTTAAATCCTTGAGAGGCAGTGATCGGTTTGTACAAACCTGTCCCCTTCAGATGGTCCTGTCTGCACCCCGAATCTCTGAATATAACCTCTTTTCTCCACATCCTTTACCCAGTGTCCCTGCAGCAGTGAGCAGCTCCACAGGACTCTGTAAATATCTCATGCATGTATGAATGGCAAATGCTTGCACACGGACCACGTGTCAGTCAATATTCATGTTGCTAGTGACAGAAATCCAACTTGACTTAGTTGAGGCCAAAAGGGGGATGTATTCACTTACAGAGTCCAAAAGGGGGTTATATGATCAAACTGGGGAAGGGCAGGAAGCAGCTGGGCCTAAGAACAGCAGGAATTAGAATTAGAACAGAACTCTCTCTTTCTTGGGCTTTGGGACTTGACCTTCCTTCTATATGTTTTCCTCTTTGCACAGTGCTCCATTTCTCTCTCCCTGCAGCCAGCTCCTCAACATGGCAGGAAACATGCACTGGGCTTTCACCCATCCAGCATCTGCACTGTGGAGAGAGCCCACAGGCTCCTTTTCAGCTTTAGCTTGAAAAATTGTAGGCAAAGGATTTGCCAAGGACATGCCCAGCTTGGATGTGATGCTCAGACCTAAGCCAGTCATCTGTGGCCAGATGGGAAAAGGCTTTGGGGTTGTCTCTATACTTGGGTCACATGTCCACCTCCAGACCAACCAGCCAAGGCAGAGAAGTGGGGTCCTCTATAAACATGGCAGCATATACCTGGGAGTCTGGTGATACAAGCATGGAGAATAGAAACTTCTAGAGAGAGGATGTTTGGAAGAGGGGGATGTCCAAATGAAGTAAGCAGACACTGTCCATGACACAACTGTAGTCTGGAAGGTGAACCAGAATAAACATTTTTAGGAGTCACCTGCAAAATTCACCTTTCCATATTGCTGACTATTCAATATCTGATAACTGAATTAGCTGGTTATATCCAATACAGCTTTCAACCTAGAGCCAAAGGAACTAAGTTTAAAACTACTTGCCACTTACTAGTTAGGGCAAGTCACTGAACTTCTCTCCACCTTGGTTTTCTCATTTGTGCAGGTCTAAATGGGTCACGGACATGAGCACCCGGCATCATACTGGCAGATGCCTCCCCTTGTTGGCAAAAGACCTCGATCCAAACGTCAGCTCCAGGTCAGACAAGTGGATTCCAGCGCTCCTAGTGCACACAGTTGAGTTCCTTACAACCATATCTATCAGCCCAAGGATATCTGAAAACATCTGCTCATTCCTCATCTGGGACATCTTCCTTCTCAACATCCTCTCTCCTCTAGAAGTTTCCATGCTTCCTGTCCCACCACTAGACTCCTACAGAGATGGCCATGTTTTCAGAGGACTCTCTGGCCCTGGTGGGTTGCTTGGTGAAGCAGGAATAGAAGGTGAGTGTGATCCAGCCTCCACTTGACATCAGGCCAGTGTGTGCACTGGAAAGGGTCCCTTCCCCTGTAGTGACCAAGCTGCCTCAAATGGGGACACGACCTCCTATTTGCTACTTGTGTGGCTACCTAAACAGTCGCATGTCACTCCTCCTTCCCCAGGACAGCAGCCCCGACAGCTACCAGCTCTTGAGCATCAGGGACCAGACTTGACCCTCAGCCCTCCCTCCCCACGGCGTCCCAATCACACCTTTCTTCCTGACTCATCCACTCCTTTCCCCTCCACACATGCCATCCTGTGATTCCTCGGGCACCTGGTTGCCCCTCCTGTCCTCAGGGAAGCTAGCCTCTCACTGCTTCTGATCCCTCACCTCCTGCAGCCTCAATCTGTTTTAATTAAAGCCTAGACAGTGTGACACTGCCTTATATTCCTTACCTGAGTTTTCAGGCATGCTCACCGCAACTCCTGCTCTCCTAAAGTTTAAAATCGAACAGGGAAAGTTTCTTTCTACTGAATCCTTTTTTCTCACCTTTTCCTTTAGCAGTTAGTGCGAGTTGACCTCAGCATGGACTCCTTGAAAAGTTATACAAGATGAACACAGGCTCACAGGCAAAATTCAGGAAAATAAGAAAATAATATTTGGAAAACAGATGCCAGATACAGATTTTGCCCTGCTTTAGAAATGGGTGATACATGGCCCACAGGCTGCTAATGGCCCCAATCACATCACAGACACCACCAGCTGATCTGAGAGTACATAGAGCCAGTCAGGCGAGGGCCCAGATGACACAGCTGGTCTGGTCACTTTAGGTCCTAGGTGACCTTCACCTCCTGTCTCCCATTCTTACTGTTTTGTAAATTTAGCTACTACCCTAAAGATTACTAGTGCTCCTACCTTAAAGATGCCTATTTTGAGTAGTTTAGAAGGATTGATTTAGGAGATCAACTTTTGAATTGGAAATGTTATAATAGGTCACTGAGTTATGCTGAATATTGTTTATTATTGTTTAGAATAAGGGTTAACATGGTCTTTGCTATGAACTTTTACGCATTAAAAAACTGGTTTTGGAAATGGAAGGGCAGAACCGTCTTCAAGAGGCTACTCTCCCTGTTGCCCAGAATGGCTAGCCTTCTGATAATGAAGCTTGGTGGACTTATCTCCCACCTGTGGCTGGACAGTGACAGGCGGCCAAACTCCTTTGTCTAATAACTGTCACAGCAATCTCATCCAGTGAACTTGGACCCAGCCACAGATTTGCAGCAAGGCATTCCAAGTAGGCAAAACTAACCCACTGCAGTTGGCAAATGAAGCAAAACGCGTTTGCATTTGCCAGCTGTGGCATAATAGAAAAAATACATTTGTTCTTTGTTCCTTGTTCCTGGTACAGAGCTTCAAAAACTAGAAGAATTTACCAAGTGATAGGAGTGTCTTTTGTTATTCATAATATTTTATGCTAATGAGGTGATTCATGCTGGGCCCTTAGATAGTTTCAAGGGAGAGGTTGGCCACACCAAAAAGACCAGGCATGTGATTAGAGGGCTGGGACTTTCACTGCCCCACCAAACTCCCAATCTCTGGGAGGGAAGGGGAGCTGGAGATGGAATTCAGTCACATGGCTGGTGGTTTCATCAAGTGTGCCTAGTATGAAAACTCCAGATAAAACTGTGCAAGGCTCGAGTAGCTTCCTGGTTGATGAATACTGGGAGAGGGTAGGAAGCTCTGCTTCCCTAATCCCCACCCCAAAACCTTGCCCTGTGGAGCTCTTCATCTGGCTGCTCATGCTATCCTTTATAATAAAACAATAGTCATAAGTATAGCATTTTCCTGAATCCTGTGGTCATTCTAGCAAATTTTCAAACCTGGATAGGAATCAGTGGAACCCCCAAATTTGTAGTTGGCTGGGCAGGATTGGATAGAAGTGGGGCTTGGTCCCTTAACTTGTGGGGTCTGCCCTGGGAGGTCAGTATCAGAGTTGATAAATTGCAGGACATCCAGTTAGTGTCATATACTGCTTTCAGATATACTTACTAAGGAACCTCTAAAGACAAAGCAGAATGCCCCCATGAACCCAGGGCAGAAGTCAGCAACTATGGCCAAGTGCAGCCTACCACCTGTTCTTATAAATAAAGTTTTATTGAAACATACCCATTCCCTTACATGCTGTCTGAGGCTGCTTTCCAATTACAGCATCAGAGTGAAGTCATTGCAACAGAGACTGCATGGTGCTGAGAGAGGATACCTGGAAAAAGTAAGGTCTAAGAGAACAGAGGTCTTCTCAAGGAGACCTCAAGAATACACCTGCAAGGTCCTCCTCCTGGTGACTCAGCTCTTAGGAATTTGTAGAAACTTAACTTCTTGGGATCTGGAGGCTGACACTTGCTTCTGCTTCTGTGAAACCTTGGGGTTCTGTAAAAGCTGGAGCCTGCTTCTCCAACTTGATTCAAACTGACCAATGAGAAAGGTACCCATGGGTCGGAACTTTCTGAGTGAAAATAAAAGGGAGAAGACTGAGCTGGTCAGGGAGCACGGCCATTGGGAAGTCTGGGTCTGCCACTGCTCTACCGGCTGAAATAAAACCCTTCCTCTTTTAAACATAGTGTTTGGGTGCTCTTTATCTTCACTGAGCCTTGTCTTCCTGCAACTGTGCCACGCCTGAAATATTTACTCTATTGTCCTTTACAGAAAAAGCATGATGACCCTGGCCCAGCACATCAAGAGATGTTATCCAAAGCAACATTATAACCCCCAAATCTCTTTTAAGTCTCATTGTTTTATTTTCAAGTCTCGAGTAAATATTGCATTCTCTTCTATTTTATCTGTATGAGTTTCACATAAAAAGTAATTTTTAAACTAGCACTAGTTAAGTAGTTTGCTTAGTGAGGGAGAGTTATCCTTCATTTCCCAAGAAAACTGTGATTCCCAGATGGGAGATGAGTATTGGCCTGAAGCTGGGGCTGAGGGGCTGAGGTTCTTCCAAAAGAAATGTTAGGAGTGGACCAGAAGATCCGCACTCTGGGTTGAAGCTCTGACTCTGTGAACACAAGCAATCACCTATCTTATCTAGGCTTTTCTTTCATCCGTTAGGAAATCGTGGTCACTAAGGGCCTCTCGAGCCCCCGCCAGTCTTTTCTCTTAGGTGATGGTTCTAGCAAAGCATCTCTGGGTGTGTTCCTTAGGTTCTTGGGATAGTGCCACTTACTTACTGTCAAGAAAAACCAGCTGCAAGCTGTGTTCTATGGGGCCATAGGATTTCCACAAACTTTGAAGGACTACTGGGATAGTATGTGGGGTTCCAAGTCCATGCCAACTTAACCACAATATTTCGTATTATTTACTTACTACATATTTTTTGTTTGTTTGTTTGAGAAGAGGAATCTGATGATAAAATAGGCATTGAAAATCATAGGTCTACTTCCTTTTGATGCTGCAATCCCATTACTAGGCATCAACTCAGAAAAAAAAAAAGAAGAAAGAAAGAAAATCATAGGTCTAAATGTTCATTCAAACTCAAATACTTATTGGAATAGACAGATAAAATAAATTAGGGAAGGCATGGGACAACAGGGAGTGGTGGGGCCTGTGGCAAACTGTCTAAACAAGAGAGATGCCCCTGATATCTGGCCATGTTGAACTACAAATATCATGTGTTCAAATCTTTTGATTTTTCAGTAAATCTGAAAAATTAAGTGGATATTTCCCAATTATTAAGACATGCTCAGGTCAAACATATTCATATCTGTAAACCAGATGCAGCTGGGAGGCAGCCAGTCTGCAACTCCTGGCTTGGGTATTGCCTTTGAGAAAACCAAGCCAGGAAGGGCTGCTATTTCCTTAAATTCAGCCCAAATGGGGTTCTCAAGGTGGCACTTCCCCTATGAGTTGCTCAGCAACTCTGGAAAAAAACCACCAAAAAAATAAGCATCCCAATCCTGGCTGTTGACCCTTACTGTGTGAACCTGGGGAAGGCCCTGAACCCCTTTAGCAGGTGTCTGAACAAAGGTGATGACAATAGCACATTCCAGGTGAGTGGTAGTGTGGGAAGAAAAAGGGACACTTCATGTGAGTGCATCCCCGGGCCCCAGTGGCACCCAGGGGGACCCAATACAGCACATTCTCTGTTGTGAGAACAGGAGTGGACAGGGTGGATGGTACCTGGGACATGGATGGAGGGTCCTCTGATCAGCCCCAGAGGTGAAGTGTGGCCTTCCCAGAATGTTGGGCCCCACTGCTAAAGGGAACAAAAAATGACCACGTTCCATCCTCACTGTTCTGTGCGCAGATGAGAAGCGACAGCCCCATCGGAGAGGAGCAGGCGCCTGGGCCGTGGCTGTCGAGAGGGACCATTAATAAGATAGATGTTCCTAATGGCTCCAAGAAGGATCATGGAGCTACTCATTATCAGGGGTTGAAATCGCTAATTATTCGTTTCTCTGCAGCTGTCACTCGCTGCAGTGCCCACCCAAACCACGGCCCCAGCAGCCGTCCTTTCTCTCATGGCCAACAGGGGGCCGTGAGCACGCATGGCCAGCCCCGGGGCTGGGGGCAAAGTCTTCTTCCTGCATTAAATACTTATTTAAGTTGATTAGAACTCAATGCACCATAAAATCTCTTTCAAGTCAGTGAAACGCCTTTGGCTACAGATTTTTTTCCCTCAATTCTATCCAAAAGGAACTCCCAAGCACTCAGAGAGTATTGGAAAAATTAGATGAAGGTTGAGGAGGGAGAGAGGGTGGCATTCCAGATTGGGAGAGGGGGAGGTGGATTCAGAATATTTATGGGAGAAGATAGCAACGCCTGGAATGAGGGGCGTCTGGGACAAAAAAGGGAGTATGGATTCAGGCAGGGTGGGGAGGCTGCCGGATGCATGTATTTTTAGGAATGATATTGCCCTGGACCTAAAAATACGAGACATGGCTTTCTTTAAAAGCAATCTCGGCCCTATTTACATTTCAGAGCAAACAGCATATTGTTTTCATCAGGGGGAAATAAGCACTCATGTTTACCTTATGTTTCCTTCAAAATATTTGCATTTCAAAGCCTTCTGAGCTTTAAGTTTCAGAGCTGTTCAAACGTGGCACCTGGGCTTCTCCCAGATGGGCCATGTTTACAGCAGAAATCCATACCACCCAGCCAGGATGATACCCCCAGAAAGGATGGGGTCCCTCTAAAGACCATGATCATCCCCCAGGGACCCTGCAGCTGGAACCAGAACCGGTGGCCAGTGAAAGATGGGAGGTCTGGAAGGCCAAGTTCTCAAAGCTTCCATGTGGGGTTCTATAGGTCTTCATCTTGTGATTTTTTTTATGTTCCCGATGGCCAAAGGAGGAGGTAGGGCTGGTCTCCACAGAGCCCTTGGCAGCAGGAGGGAAGGGGCAGCCCCGGAGCCCTGCGGAGATGCTTCAACTGAGACAAGGAGCAAGTAGCAATCCCAATGCCAGGGACTGGACCAAATGACCTCAGCTCCCTCTGCTTGACTCCTAACTTTTATCCCTTCATTCAACAACAATTATGGAGGGCCAGCTATGCACAAGGCCTGAACCATGGGACTGGAGACACAGTGATAAACAAAAGCGGTCAGCGCTGGTTTTGATTGGACACCTACTCTTGGCTCCGCATAAGAACTAACTAGCAAGCTTTTAAACATCCCAAAGCCTGAGCCACACCCAGACCACTTAGATTTTAATCTCTGCTGGATGGGGCCCAGGCACTATAAAATTTTCAGATTAATATAAGGGTACATATGATTAGGTTACATCGTTTGTAAGATAAAGTCCAAGTTGTAGTTGAGCCCTTCACCAGGGAGGTGTGCCATATACCCCTACATCAGTATTTTTCAACCTTTTTTGTCTCACAGCACACTTGGACCTATAGTTAAACTTCTGCGACACACTTAAATTACCGTGATTAAAATAAGAGGAAAAAAAAGGATATACTTACTCTGCTTTGAAGTTCTTTCGAAAATAATTTAATTAATGATCTTTAAAAGTTTTGACAGCACACCTAAGATCCTCTCATGGCGCACCAGTTGAACATCCTACTGCCCTACAATGTACCTGTTGGGTAAGAGCTTACCAATCTCCCTCTCTCCTCCCATCTCCCCACCTTCTTGAATTTAATTGTGTTTTTCTCGCGTGTGGGTGTGGAGTCGTTCATCTACTGGTTTCATATTAGTATTGAGCACATTGGATGTTTGTTTTTCTATTCTTGTGATTCTTTACTTAGGAGGATGTTCTTCAAATCCTTCCAGGTAAATACGAAAGATGTAAAGTCTCCATCTTTCTTTATGGCTGAACATTACATAGGTATACATAGGCCATAGTTTGTTTATCCAGTCATGGGTTGATGGGCACTTGGGTTATTGCCACATCTTGGCAATTGTGAATAGAGCTGCTATAAACATTCAAGTGCAAATGCCCTTGTGGTAAAATGATTTTTTTTCTTCTGGTAGATAGCTAATAAAGGGATTGCGGGGTCAAATGGAAAGTCTACCTTTAGCTGTTTGAGGATTCTCAATACTTCTTTCCAGAGAGGCACATTCATTTATAATTCCAGCAACAGTATGGAAGTGTTCCTTTGTCTCGCACCCTTGCTAACATCTGCAGCTTTGGGATTTTGTGATATAGGCTACCAGGCACCAGTAATTTAAAAAAAAAAACTCAGAGTTTCAGAACTGAGGTTCTAAGTGTTCCATGTGTATGAACCAGTTTTCTCCTCAAACAGGCTTCTGAGATGGGGAAGAATGATCACTCCTTTTCTAATGACGAAGCACGGGGATGCTATGAAAACTCAGCCAAGGAAGTGCAGCAGAGCCAGGATTTGAACCCAGACTGTTGGGTTCTAGAGGCTGCACTCTGCAGAGCCCTGCTGGGGCATCTCCATGTGCCGACTGCGCTGTTCAGGGAGCTCCTGCTCTGGAGAGAGGCCACTGTCCAGACAATACCAGAGAGACAAAGTGTAGGCACTGCTGGCCTTCTAGCCACCAGCCATCCCCACCCTCTTTGTCTGCCTCAGCCAGAGACTCACTGTCCCACCCTCCCTGGCAGCTAGGGTTCTGGCCAACAAGAAACCATGGGAAATCTGCTCAGAACTTTGGGAAAGGGTTGTGGTCTGAGGTTAAAGGACAGAGGTTAAAGGAAGATCCTCTTCCTTCCAGCAGGGATGTCTCCATGTGAGGATGTGATGTTTGCCACTGCAGACGCCATCCTGTGACCACAGAGGAAAGGCTGAGGGAACCAGAGACACTGATGGGACTGCCGATTCAACCCTGGAGGAGCCGCGCTCCAGACGTCTGTCAGAGGGAGAGCCTGAGTGTCTTCCTTGATTTCAAGTATTCCATTACTTGCACCTGCATCAATTAGAATTAGTGGTGTCTGCGATTAACAGAAAGCCCAAAAGTAGCAGTGGCTTATTTCCCTTTCATATCAAAGAAGTCTACAGATCAGCAGTCCAGAGTGATGGGCAGCTTTAAAGTCATCAGAGAGACAAACGCCTTTTCCCTCACTGAGCCCCATTCTTAACATGTGACTTGCACTTTTATGGCTTGGAGGGGGCTCCCCAAGTCCCAGGCACCACATTTACATCCCCCCTAATGGGAAAGAGAAGAGGTGGAAGAAGGGTGCAGACCCTCCTTTTAAGGACGCTTCCTTAAAGCTCTTTTGTCTATATCCCTTTGACCTGGCATTTGAGGCATGACCACACCTGACTGTAAGGGGGCCAGGAACCATGTTTGTTCCGGACAGCCATGAACCTAACTGAAATGAGGGGCTCTGGCTCGGCGCCTGTAGCTCAGTGGCTAGGATGCCAGCCACATATACCGGAGCTGGTAGGTTTGAACATAGCCCAGGCCTGCCAAAACAATGACAACAACAACAACAAAAAAAAATAGCTGGGCATTGTGGAGGGAGTCTGTAGTCCCAGCTACTTGGGAGGCTGAGGCAAGAGAATCGCTGGAGCCCAGAAATTTGAGGTTGCTGTGAGCTATGCCACTACAGCACTCTACTGAGGGCAACAAAGTGAGACTCTGGCTCAAAAAATAATATAAAATAAAATGAGGGGTTCTACTGATAAGGAAGAAGGATATTGGGGGAATAATAAGCACTTTCTGCCACATGGCTGAGACTATCTTCATTAATGCAGGTGGTTAGTTGCTACTTAGGCAGGAAGATCACTTCTCTGATGAGGAAGGAATAGGAGTTACCCTGAAAGAAGGGAGAACAGTGTCCAAGACAGTGCCCACGACAGGAGAGATAGCACAAGCCCTGCCTAGGAGAACGTGGTGGGAGAGGCATCAAGACACCAAACCATTCAGGACCCTTTCATGACACCATGCTAAGGAACTTGAACTTGATTCTAAGAGTGACAAGAGACTGACTGGAAAGTGTTTGGCGGGAAAGTGACACTTCCAGTGACACTGCCGGTGTTGCAGGGTAGAGGATGCTTTGGGCTGGGGCAGGCAGATACCCTGGGAGGCTCCTGAGAGCCAACAAAGGGGTGATGCTGGCCTGAAGCAGCCCAGTGGCAAGTCCCAACTCCAGTGGGAGGCAGGTGAGGGATGCTGCTCAGATGGTCTGCAAACGACATTTGAAGCTTGCACCTGAACCTTAATCAATGCAGCACCTCCTTCACAGAGAATGTCTTGTGCTAAAAATTATGTGTGTGTGTGTGTGAATATGACTGGGATTACACACATGCTGAAAGGGAGGCACTCGACTGGCAGAGATCTCATAGACCTTGTATGAAAGGTCTTTATTGGTGAGGGGGGGAGGATGTTGCAGGACAACACCAAGGAGGAGTGAGGAAAGAAAGAGAGAGGAGAAAAGGGAGAGAGACGGAGAGAGAGGAGAGAGGGGGGAGAGGAGAGAGAGAAGAGTTATACAGGTTCGGTTAGGGGAAGTCTTAGAATGATGATGGTAGAATAGCCAATAAGGAGTTACTGCCCTGGCCAGAAGAGGCGTTAGAAGCAGGCCAGAAGTTGGGAGGGGCTTTCTCTGGGGCAATTACCTAACATTCCTCCCTTCTTGATTTATTAAAAATACGGGGTTGGCCTTGGGATAGGGGATGTAGAGTTCTCTCTTCTGTAGTTTCTTCCTGCTGAGAGGGGCTCGTAGTTTCAATTGGCCAACTAGAGGACGATTATATTTTTTTCCCCGTTGGGAAGATGTAAGTTTTTGCTTTTCAGACTGTTCTTTTAGCCGTGGTTGTTTAGAAGTGGTGTTTAGGAAAGTCTTGGGGTTCAGAGTAGCATAGTTCATTCACAAAGAACAGTTTCTCTTGTTGTAGGTTTGGAGTACTAACTGAGAGTACCTGTTGAGATAACTTTGAGAGTTGAGTTTGAATAAAATGAGTTATTGAGTAGGAAATGTTAGCTGTTCCTGTGTCTATGTTAGCTGTGATTCCCACTGCTGCCAGTAAGGGACGTATGGCAACTTGGGTAGCCCATTTCATACACGTTGTTGGATAGAGAGAAAGAGGCACTGGAACAGGTTCAGCTCCTGCAATAATTTTAAAATCAGGTAGTAATATAAATATATGCTCCATGCTAGTGATTTTCAACCAGGTGCCCTATGGCACATGGGTGTGCCATGAGAAAATCTTAGGTGTGCTGTGAAAATTTTTAAAGATCATTATTTTTGAAAGAAGTTCAAAACACCGTAAGTGTATTCTTTTTTTCACCCTTTGATCAGCATAATTTAAGTGTGCTGCAGAAGTTTAACTATAGGTCCAAGTGTGCTATGAGATTAAAAAAAAAAAAAAAAAAAAAAAAAGGCTGAAAAATACTGCTCTACACCCCAATGCAAGCAGCTAACTTCTTTGTGGACCACAAACACTTGCAAACCAGCACTAATCTGTAGATGACACTTGGAACTTCACTGGTCTCAGGAGAGAAGACCCTGAATCCCTCATGAATGGCTACCCTCTAAGACCAGGGCACACGCCAGTCTGCTCCACATCTGACACAGCCTGATGCTTCTCTCTTGCACTAGGGCCCTGGACCCACTCATCACTGACCCTCCACCCCCACCCCCAGAGGCCACCTGTGGCCCTTGGCAGAGGGACAACTGCTGATCCACTCCAAAAGCAAAATGCTTCCCAGGTAACCAGCCTGTGAGAGGAGGTGGCCTGAGGGTCCCTTGCCACCCACATGGAGCCCCAGAGACTTACAAAGCCCTCCCTTGCCAAGCTTTTTCTGGAACAATGTGATTGCCTTAGGGAAGGCAGAGAGAGAAAATGGTCCTGAAACACACTCCCTGGAGAGAGGCCAATTCAAGCTGTGGGATTAACTCCTGGAGGGCTTCATTTTTTTAGGCCATGCTAATAGGAAAGAAGGAAGGGGCCTGTGGAGTCAGCCCAGAGTGGGAACTCCCCAAAGCACAGCCATAGGGAGTGAACCCTTTGAACACCAGGAGTCCTACCTGTGCTGAGCCTGTCTATTGTGGGGGTGGTTCCTCCCCTCTGCAAGCTCCTTGTGAGGAGTGGTTGTGCTGGGCACCTCAGCACTCCCAGCACCCTCTGTGCACAGCCCAGAGCATGGCCAGTTGGTACTGACAGTTCACCTGTGCCAAGCACCCATCAAACACCTTGGCATGTACATGCAGTAACTCACTTAGTACCGATGCTGGCTAATGCTCATCATGTCAATGCATATTAATCAGAAAGCATCAATGCTGGAGGTTTTTCCCTGCTCCTTCAACATCCAAGGGCCATGTACAGGTTGGGCTGTGAGGACAAAGAGGCATCTGATCTGAGCTGAGAAGCAAATCAACCAGTTCCTCAAGTAGAGGTTCATTCCCCCATCAGCACAAGCTTTATTGGGATGTCCCAGTGGCTCACTCATCAGCCACAATATATGGGAGAAAGGGGGGCTTCAGACCCTGCAGACAGGACTCCAGGGAGAGGTAGGGTTTGGAGATGCTGCTGTAGCATAGGGGACAGACCCAGCCTCTTAAAGAAGGCTCTTTCAGGAGCATCCAGTCCACCTGCTCGTTGGACAGATGGCAGATCTGAGGCCAAGAAGGGGAAGCAGTGGGTCCAATGTCACATTAAGGATGGCAGGGCTGAGGCCAGCCTGACAGGGACAGCAGACTGGCTGGCACAGTTCTGCCAAACACATGGGATACATGAAGGACGGTGAGCACAAAGGGGACACCAGCTCCTCACCGAGACCCCTTGCAGCACTGACCAAGGAGTAAGGCTGGACAGCTCAGGCTCGCTGTTCTAAACACTGCCCTGAGAAATGAAGCTGGGGTCTGAGAAGCCAGCAGGGGACATCAGAAGACCAGGCTAGCTGCCCTCCCAGCTAGCTGAACCCACAGTCAGGGCCGGGGGCAAGACACCCACCCTAGACCTGGCCTCAATGTAAGTGCTGGAGCTCCAGCACCTCCACCCTGGCTAGTGGAGCCCTGCCCTCTGAGCAGCCCTCAACTTCATGTTTTATGCAAAGGCAATTGGGGCTTGGGAGGGGCAGATAGCCAGTGGCAGGCCAGAGAAGCATGAGAGAGGCAGTGAATGAAATTCTTTGTTTAAGGACAGCGCATCTGCAAGCCCAGGAGAAGCATGTCATTTTGCTGGAAATGCGATTTTCCCTAACAAGTACAGAATTCTACATGACATGTTGAAAAGTGTATCTCTTTGAGAAGCTGCTCTGTATCTCAGAGGCATCGTCAGTACAGAACCGTGTGATGTGGCAGTTGCCATGGCAACGCCTCATTTTCCATAGACAGGAAAATCAGAGCGGCTAAGTCGATTGAAAGGCCCCTAATAATGTCTGGAGACCAGGCTGAGATGTGGTGCTGGCTTTCCCAGAGCCTGGGGGGCTGCTTGAGGTTGGATGGGCCGCCCTTACATGTGCTTCGTGGAGAATGCCCAAGACCATGTCCAGGGTCTCCTCCTCATCGGTCAGAGGCTCGGAGACAATGGGACTTGTCCAAGGCCACCCAGAAAATCAGTCACAGGCCAGGGTGACAAAGCTTCCGCCTCCATGGGCTGGCAGTGCTCATAGTGGAGGTGACACTGGCCCCCACTGTCCCTTCCAGCTGCATCCCCTTCTGTCACTGTTTCTATTAATACTAAAGAAGCAGTTGTCTTGAAGATAGTCATTGTCCTTAGCACCGGGCAGCAGCAGCTGAGTCAGAAGAAAGCTTGTCCCAGCATCTACTCTCCACATACACAGCCCACTCACCCATCCCTGAGGACACTCAGTGTGAGCTCTCCAAGCATAAGGATGGGCCTACCCAGAGCCCCCACATTTCCATTCACACCCAAGGGCCCCCCATACAGGAGCAATGGCTCCAAGACCCCAAGGCCTGGCAGAGCTTCTGGCAAGGGTGGATTTGCACTCATGTGACACCCTGAATTCAACACACAAACACACACATGCACACATACATTGCAGTTGAGGCTCTGCCCCCCACAGGCATCAGCAATACACCCCTACTTTCCCAGGCATCAGCACACTGCAGGGTAGCCCCTGTCCCTCTGTCAGCATGGTGCTTCATGGTTCCCCATGGGTGGGGGCAGGATGAGCAGAGGGAACTAGCTCAATTGGGAGCCCATGGATGAAGCATCCTCACCCCTGTAGATTCCTGAGTCAACTCTGGGGTGCCTGGCCATGAGGTGTCCCCCTCCTGCTTTCACTCTCACATCTGTTGCTTTTACACTTTACCCTCCTCCCTCCTGGGAGGTGGCTGACTGCTCACACAGGGCGGGAGCAGGAAAGCATCCAGTCTGCTCGGTAATCTCCAAACATAAGTCAGCACAGGGAACTGGGGAGTGGTGGTGGGGGAAAGGCACGTGCCCCCCTCAACTTCCCAGAGGAAAAATTTTATATATCTGTCAGAGATGTAATAGAACTGTCAGAAGTACAGGAAACCAGCTCCGCAGATTACAAAAACACATGTCAGGGACCTATTGGTTTAGTGACAGTGTGAAAATCACAATTTTTTCATCAAGATAGAAAATAGAAACAGAGGAAAATCAGGAGCACTTTGGCATACATCAGCTCCTAGTGGCAAGGCCGACCCACCATCGTGAGGAGCGATCCCCAAAGCAGGTCCAGCTGCTTGGGCTTCCCACCCCCACCCAGCAAGGACTCATCCGCCATGGACCCAGCCTTAACCTCCCAGCCTGAGAAAGTACAGGTGTGGCCCTCCCCACTGCAAGGTCAGGCTCCTCCCATTGTCCCCACTACCAGCTAATGTCTGTCCCCCAAGGGCTGCAGAGAATCCCAGATGGTGCCTGGGTCACACATTGGCCTGGCCACTCAGTGGTGGAAGAGCCAGCATCAATCCCAGACCTCCTTCTCTCTTTTCTGAGGTTAGGTGAAAGCTGCTGTGTTCCCAATCCCCACCCAGGGGGTTAGGAGGAGGTAAGATAGGCCAAGGGACAAAGATATTGAGAAAAACCACATGAAAAGCTGCCCACACATCTGAGCTGTGAGAAGGTCTCCTGCAGCCCACTCTAGAGGGGCAGCTTTTCTCTAAGCAGCTTCGCATCCCAGGCCGGCCTGCCCAGCAGCATTTTCTGTGGTTATAACTAGAGTCCAAGTGGAAGCATCCTCTGGACAGTTAGAGCCTAGATGAGGTGACAGATTTTGATCATCCACAGGTGCACAGACAGTGTGTAGATACCTCAGAAGATTGGGCATGCTTTGGAGTCTGACAGACCTGGGTTCACACCCCAGACCCAGAGTCCATGTGCCAAAGCTATTGACCCACCCGAGCCCTGATCTCCTGGAATGTTCATGGAGACAAGAACTCTTCCCTTTCTCCAGTGGGAGGATTTTTATGAGATAGCAAATGTGCACCCAGATTTCCAGAAAACAGTTATTCTGATACCGAACTCCTTCAACAGCCAAGGACACAGCCCCCATATTTTGATGTCACGTTACTGTTAAATAGCATTTTGCATCCTAAAATTTGCTGAGAGTTGTTTTCTTGTGTGTAAAATAGAAATCACAATTCCACCCTCATACTTTACCCTGAGACCAGAACGAACCCCTTTCAGTTCCTGAAGCACTTCCTGCTTGTGTTAATCGGGTCCTCCATAAGCAGACGCCCAGATGGCATCCCACGTGCAAGGAATTTAATAGCGACATGTCCATGTGAGGGAAAACAGAGAGGGAGGCAGGAAAGGCTGACCACTAGTGAAGACAAGCTGCCATACAGTCTGAGAAAGGTTTGGCCAGGCCAGAAGTAGCGGGGTCAGCGCCCGGCCCTTGCCTCCATGCTCAGTCACTGGCTGGGACCATAAACACAACAGCCCTCGATGTCAGAGCACAGCAGCTGGGGCCCTGCTCAGGTTGTGCTCCCAAACGGAGAGGTCACTAGGCACCTGCTCGTGTGTGTCCCATACACATGCTGTTCCTCCACCTACAGCCCTCTTCTCCTCCACTCTCGCTTAACTAATCCTTGTTTGTCTGGCGAGTCTTGGAGCAGCGGTCTCTTTCCTCCGGGCAGCCTCTCTGGCAGCCCCTCCTCTCTCCTGGCACTGACCACGTAAGCTGCAATTGTACCTAGAACCTGCATTTCCCCCTGTGCACTGTGTCCTAGTCACAGTTACACCACTCCCTGACCAGAGCCCACCCTGGGCCTGGAGCTGGGGCAGCACCCATGAATATGGTTGAATGCTGAAGACAGATAAATGCCCCCGTGGCTGGTAGGGGAATCTGAATTTGGGAGTGCTGATTCCATAACCCCTCACCTGTCCTATTATGAACCCCCTGCTCAGGGGTCTGCAAATCATTGACGACAGGAAGGACACAAACACTTACCTGGTCAGAATAGCAATAGACATAGGTAGGTGTCTGCACTGCCTCAACCTGGGCCCACATCCAGGATCGGGGTCCATGTACCCCTGTGCCAGGGAATAGACAGGTACTCAGGACTTTCTGACTCTGGCCCAGGAAAGAGACCCCAGGTAACAGGGTCCTCATCAATAGGCTAGGAGTCATTCAGAGCACCAAGCATCAGCCCTGAAAAGGACTTTTGAGCTCATCTACTCAAGTCCCCATTGGTGGGCCACAGGGGAGTGAGCTACCAGCTTGCTGAGCTGTTCATTCTCTTAACCCTCTCAATAGCCAAAGGAGGTTCTGGGCTGGCCAGAGCCCTCCAAGCTGGTCCCTACTGGCTGTGAGCAGCCTTGCCTGTTGACTGCAGGAGGTTATACAACTGTTCTCCTTCTCTATGTGTGCCATGATGTTATCAAAAGGCCAGGGGGCCCCTATTCTAGTCTCACCCCACTCTACAGATGAGGAAACTGAGGCCCAAAAAGAGAAACACCAGGGATGAGGTGTTCTCATCTTGGGCAGCCACTGGATTCTCATCTCAGGTAGCCATGGGATTCATCATCCCAGGACACCTTAGCTCTGCCCACCTCAGGCTGTGGTCAGCTCCAGATCCACGTGGGCCTTCATGTCAGAGCAGTTCCCCTTCTTCCCACTGAGACGGTGGCCTGAGGACCCCTGCATCCCTCCTGGCAGCCTCTGCAGAGCTTCTCTATCCAGCAGCCGTCTTCATCTTCTCGAGCTACCTCTCGTAGGGGAAGGCATCGTGCTGGAGAGCAGGATGTTCAGCTAATAAATATGTATGTGGGATTTTTATTACTTAATAGTTGTAAGGTTAATCGTCGTAGTGAACGCCTATATTTAATGTGTCAATGGAGCTGCAAAATGCCAAACTGAATAGCTTTAACACACATTAGTTCTACTTGTGAATCTACAAATAGGAACCTTGTCAGAAAAGTATTCAAACCAAGATCAGTATTGATTTTGGTCCTTGGGAAAGGCGCTGGACTGTGACAGTTTAAAATGATAAATGTCTAGAGAATTATTTGCCCGTATTGATAAAAAGAAGCCGATATAAAGCTGACAGTCTCTGAGGAGGCGTCACCGGTGAGTGTGGGCAGCACATCCAGCAGGGTGAGGGGCTTGCAGCTAATCTCCCCTTTGATATGGAGAAGATCCCTGGCGGATCTAGCCCTGCCCTGGGCCAGGCTCCTAGTGATTGCTAAGGAGGGCTCTCTGAGCATGCTCAGTCCGCTCCTGGCTGTCTGCCCTGGTCGCCCCACTGTGTTTTTGGAAGGTAGCATTCTGCAGGGACCCAAGAGCCTGCCTTTTGTGTTTCTGCTCCCCTTCTGCTCAGTAACCTTTCTGAGGCAAACAAAGCAAGACCGAAATCCACAGCCCAGCCTCGGAGCTCTTGTCCCAGATGCCATCACCTTCCACACTGTTATCCTCCAAATCTCACCCCACAGAGGCTCTGCCCCCAGAATGGCAGGTGGCAGCTCTTGTGAACTCTTCCCCAAAGGCTTCATTCACAGCAGTTCTGTCCCCTAGGTTGTACCCCTACCCATGGTAGCTGCCTGCCTTAACTGTCCAACACTTTCTTTAGGACAACTCAATCTCCGCAATTCTCTCCAGGTCTCCGATCGAATGCCAGTGGCTCTAGGAGCATCCTGGGACACACTGCCTGAAAGAGCATCCTCTCTCATGCTCATTCTCCTTAGCCTGCCTGCATCACCACCTGGAACATGTTTATAAAAGTTCAGACAATGAAGTTCGTGAGCTCATCCTAGAAAAAATGCTGTATAACCTCATTGCTGAATATCATAAAGTTACCAGATGGCCAAGAGGTATACTTCAAAGGTGATTTTAGTGATCAAAGGTGATTTTAGTGATATTCAATAGTGTGGTATGTAGCACCTTTTCCTAGAATTAGTTCATGAACTTAACTGTCAGATCTCATTGCAACAGCTCTGATAACCATTTCAGAAAAAGAATACCGAAATTGCCTGGAAAAGTGGACTAGGCACTGATGTCAGTGCACAGCTTCCCAAGGGGAGCACTTGGAAGGTGATTGTAGTGATATTCAGCAATGAGGAATGTAGCACTTTCTAGAATGAGTTTGTAGACCTAACTGTCCAACCTCATATGTTGTTTGATTGTATCTGTCAACAACAACGGAAGTGCTATAGGGCAGACTTTGTCTATTTCGTTCATTGGTGTCTGGCACATGGAAGGTGCTAGATAAGTATTTGTTGAGTGTATAAATGAATGAATGAGTCCTTAATGAGGCTTCCTTGAAGGATCACCTAGCTCAGTGATCATCTATTCTTCTCTTCTCCCCATACTGATTCAGGACCTTTCTAATTCTCTCAAAACCATTCCCTTGTTCAAAAAGCCATGTTCCATGGCTCCCTAGGACCTGAGGACCAAGGTTGAATTCCTCAGACTGACCTGCAGAACCATGCCCCACCTGTGGCCCTGTCTTCTGAATCCCAGCCTGGGTTTCTACTTCCCTCCCAGTGTCCAGGACCTGGCCACCTTCTCTGTGCATTTCACCTCAGGTCTGAGGCTTCTATGGAAATCCGCTTGGCCCAGGCATGGCTGAGCACTATTTTACCCTTGTGGTAGACTTTCTGCTGTGCAGACACGAACCTGGCCTGGCCTGGCCCCACCCCATGGCCTAGGCAGCACAGAATCCAGTCTGTGTCTGAGCTCTGCTTGTTTCATGGAGACCTTAGTCATGAGCCCTTCAACAAGCACTCACATTCATGTAGGCTTCCCAAGAAGCTATGTGCCCACATGTTCAGGGTGCTTTCCCACCTGAATCATCTGCTTTCCTTTCCCTGCCCCTCATCTCTGAGCATCCCTGCTGCACAGGGGGACACAGAAGGCACCTGCTGGTTTTTGCTTCCACAAGTGTAAATCCATAGAGGGTTTGAAGAAGAACAGAGAGAGAGAAGAAGGAGAGCCAGATTCTTAGCAAGGAGTAGGAAGCAGGGAAGAAACATGAATAGAGAAAGATTTCTTCCCTGACCAAAGGAGATTTCCCTAAGCTGGAGGGAAGGGGGTAATAAAAGTTGTTTCTCCAGGAGAGGAGGGCTGCCTGCTCTGTCCCTGCTAGGGAAGAGCCCAGGGCAAAGAAAAGCCCCTGGAGGGCCTGGAGGGCCACACCATGGACACCCCTGAAAGGAGCCCATGTCATAGACATGCCTGGAAGGTAGCAGGGAGCAAGCTGTGCCCTGAAGGGGCCCTACAAGCTGGGAGGGCAGAGGGTTCTGGGGACCTATGGGTGATGCCCCGAAGGTCCTCCCTGACACCCAGGCCCCAACCTAGGGGCAGAGCTCAGCCCCAGAAGAAATGAGGTGATGGGTTTCTTCCAGGCCCCACAGGATGGGCCACAGGTCAGTTGTGGAGACAGGTGATATATCTCACCAGTCAGATAAACTAAGACCTAGAACCTTGGCAGCAGTACTGCCTGCTGTGCCACCAGTCTGTGTCCCCTGAGGCTCATGCTGAGCTTCTCTGTCACTTCAGACCTGCTCAGGCAGGTGTGTGACAAGAATAGGTGGGACTTATCACACCCAGAAAACTGGCTCCTTGCACTTTTGGAGATGTGTCCTGCCCACGTCCTATCATGCAGACACTGTGGACATTCATTACCTGTGAATTTCCAGGAGGAACCGTGGTGTAAAGATACGGAACATGAGCCTGTTCCCTGTGCTATCTGGAGCCCTGAGACCAGGCCACAGGGAGAGAGGGGACCCTTTGGGGGTCTTGCTCTGTGTGCTCTTGCCTGCCACCTCAAGTTTCTCCCTCATGCCTCAGTAAAGACCCTGTTATCTTGTTATTACCTAGAGTAGTGGACCTCTGAAGAGGCCCTGAGAGACTCCCAAGTCAAACCATTTGCTGTACAACTATAGGTGCTGAGGCCAGAGAGGGCAAGCTGCTCACCCAATGTCACACAGCAGCTCAGCAGATTTGAGACCACAGCTAAGCCTCTTGCCTCCCAAGAAGTTACATTTTCTAGCACTCCACAGTATCTTGCAAGAATGTATTTGTGTTATTAGGTGACTGCCAGACCTCCACAGCCACAGGGTTCCCTAGCTAGGGACATGTAGCTCCAGTGGGCGTAAGGACTAGTGGACTCAGAGTCAGAGTCCTGGGTTCCAGGCCAGCCTCTGGTATGCCCCCTTTCTTGGGCCTCCAAGACCACAGAAGGCTGGTCTTCTGGAGTAGGAAGGGAAGGGCATGGACTAGGTCAAGGTGAATGGTGGAAGGAAGCATGGGTGCACGATAAGAACGGGGTCCCTCAGCAGCTTTGCTTTTAAATGTCTTTCATTTGGGACTTCTGCTTAGAATCATTCGAAAAAGGGCTTGCACTAGTAAGTAAATAGGGACCCACCAGCCCCACCCCAGGCAGACACCGTGAGAGATTATACCACAGCTCAGTGCGAGGAACTGCATTTGGCAAAGAAGCACCCAGGACACCCTCAGCTTCGGGCCTACCCACTGTCCCAAGGCAAAGTTGAAAAAAGAACCTTTGACAGGTGATGGGTAGACTCTGAGAGACACCATGGTGCTGGCTACAGGGAAAAGAGTCACCATCCTCTCTTCTGTCAATGGCCCATCCAGAGCCATTGGCCTGGTCAGAAATGGCTGCCCCCACTGCAGGGCATGCTGGGAGCTGCTGCCAAGGAGAACAGGCAGAAGTTTCAAAGACTCACAAATGGGGAGAGGGAGGAGCCTCAGAACATGAAGCATCCAGGAAATTAGGCGGAGGAAAGAGTCTTGAAATCATGAGAGCAGAGAAGGGACAACCTCAGACCCTCTTCCTGAGCCCTGACCCCAGAGGAAGGCAGGGAGACTGCAGCAGGATCAGAGACTAGTCATGGGGAGTTTTCAAGGGGCCACAGAACAAGAGGTCAGCAATAGAAAGGCTGCAGCTAGACTGCACCAAACACTCGGGCAGCTGATGGATGCTAGGAAGAGATGACCGAGGCTCCACGTGGGTCAGAGCCAGGCGCTGGGCACCCTGCTCTGAGCTAACGGCGGGGGTGGGAGTTGTGGGGGTGGGAGTGGGGGCTGGAAGAAATCAGCTCTGCAGGTTCAAGGCTGGGAGGGCAGCCCTTCCTGAGCAGCCCTCAGCCAGGAGCATTCCTGATGAAGTGAAGCAGCCTGGAAAGACATGCTGTGGGCAGCTTGCCCCTGGTCTCCACTTTTCAAGAACTATCCTGCACTCTCTGTGTCTGACCTCTACCATTCTCACACTCCTTCAAGCCTCACTCTCTGTCTGCACATGCACAACTATTATATTGAAGGGGAGATTGAATTCAACACAATAAAGCTAGTCACAAAACAGACACTTATTAAGTGAGGGTGACAAAATCTGGTGCTCTGAATCTAGTGCCATTACTCTATGAATCCCAGAGGCCCTAAGACCTTGGTGTCTAGTCGGGGGTCGATGCTTCTAGTAGTGGGAAACCATCTGCCATGTATAGTCCTCTCCTCTCTGAAACCCTGAAAGTAGTCCAGCCAAGGCAAAGCAGCTGCGGTTGGAGGGGAGGAGCTAGTCTCTCTCCTGCCTACCCCGTCTCCCTCCTAACCCTCTCCCAGCATTCCAAGATCATACTTTGAGAACCAATTGGGGGATGTTCACCATTTTTTCTGCCACAAATTGGAAGAAGAAGAGTTGTCATGGGCCACACATCAAATACACAAATACTAACAAAAGCTGATGAGCCCCAAAAAAGGTCTATGCGTAATTTTTGAGATATCTGACACCACAGATAAGCAAAACAGGCCTCAAATAATCCGCATGCGGCTCGTGGGCAGTAGGCGGGACGCCCCCAGATCTCTTCATTTTACAGGCAGAAAAATGGAGTCACAGAGCAGAGGAAGGGACTTGTTCAAGGCCACTCAACCACTCTGGAGAAGAGTTTAAGGCCGGGACACAGTAGGAAGGGAAGAGTCCTGCTCATTCTTTTCCTAGTATCAGAAAACCATAGCTCATCCCCTGTGTGGAGAGAGGACTCAGGAGTCTCCAGTCTTGGGCAAAACTCCCTCCCCTTAGAGAAGCTGAGAACTCCCTCCAGTAAAGAGAAATCCTCTTACTATAGCACAAACTGCTCTGCTCTTCCCCTTCCTGAGATGCCTTCCTGTCTTCTCTCTTCCTTTCCTGTCAACAGTCAGCTCAGACACAGCTCCAGCCATTCCCAGACGCAGGCCTGGAGCCCTCGCTCCCTGCTTGTAATTACCCTGTGATAGATGTTGGCGTTGCTGCTAAAGGTATCTGCGTGCGGGCTTTATGGTCATTTTCCAACAGCCCAGACCTTTTAAACTCTCTTGTGGGAGCAGGTTAAGATGATTATGCAGATGGATGGACCCCGGTGCAATATTATGTCAGCGATGGAGATGTAGGAGCTGCAAACGGGGCACTATTACCAGCGAGAGGAGGCTGCCGCAGCCACTGCAATCCGAGAGAGCTCATGCGGGAGCCGCGGGCTCTGGGAGCAGCCTCAGACATAGCCCACATGCACATTCCTTCTTAGCCTCTCTAGTTAGTTGTCTGGCTACAGTCAGACTCTGTTCCCATGGAAACGTGAAATGTCAACCATATCTGTTGTGGTTCCAAGAAGGCACAAATCTGCAGGGAAGAGAGGCAGCCAGGACCCAAGAAGACCTGCTCCAAGTTGGCTTGAGTGGGATAGAGAGAACCAAGTCAGATGCAGAGATGAGCCCCCAAGGCACAGCTCAAGAGTGACTCTAGGGTCCAGCGTGCCCCAGCCAACCCCTACACAAGGGTGGGGTCAGCACATGGAGGTGCTGACACTGCAGTCCTGGGCACGTCCTAGCAATGTGCCACACCTCGGGCTCTGCGCGTCCCAGCAGGTGGAGCAGAGAAGGAGAGCCAGTCTAATCCAGTCTGGTTTCCTCAAGATGAAAAGAAACTCCCCAGAATCAGCCCTCCTGTTCTCAGTTCTAAGGGGAGAGAAATGTTTCCCAGTGGTTTCCTTGGCAGCATCCTCCACAACAACTAGCTTCTCAGGGCTGCTTCTCTTAACCTCCTGCCTTCCACACAAGCCAAGGGCCCCACGCCACAGGGGAGCTCAGCGAGGCAATTCTATGAAGAACACAGTACACAGACACGTAGGGAGTGGTCTGGCTCAAAAGAAGGGAAAGCCAGACTCCGCGGGATGCAGATGGACAGCACAGTCTTTGGGCAAAGTTCCAGAAATAGAACAGCTTCCTCCGGCTGCAGAGGCCATGGTGGTCATCTCTATTAGGAGACAGCGGGGCAGACATCCTGCGTTCCAGTAAGGGCGAAGCCACAAGCTTCCACCTTAGCCAAGCAGAAAGTGTGGATGATGGGTATCAACTACATGGGAGAAAACAGAGATTCCATTCCGGGGTCTGAGTAGAGGAAGTTAATGAAGCCCAGGACCTGGATCTTCTGCAGCCAGGAACTGGAAACAGCTAGGAGAAATGGACAGATTCTTTCTTGGGGTAGAAACCTGGAACCCAACACCCACTTGCATCCCTCACACAATTTGATGATTAGTGGTGCTTACTGGCCCAGCATCCACAGTGGCAGACACTGTCCTAAGTTATGTTTATCCTCCCCGTGCCCCATAGGAAGCCTGTAAGGGACACACGATGACCCCTATTTTATATTTCCCTGAGGCTCAGAGAAACAGCACAACTTCCCCCAGGGTCACCCAAGGTAAAGGATCAGGCCTGGCACAGCCAACCTGCATAGGAGCCCTATAGACAAAAAGAATCAGCATCAAAGGACCCAACATTTGGAACCAGACTCAGCTGGGCTGGAAATCCAACATAATTATTTCCTTTACTGTGTGACCTTACCCAAGTAAATTAATTGCTCTGGGCCTCAGGTCCTGAAGTGACGTTGATTATATGAATCCTCAAAAGTCATTGCCAGGGCTAGTGAGATTGCCCAAGACCATGGCCCCAAAAGGAGACAGGGTCAAGCTCTGGGAAGGTGAGGGACCACTGGCCCCGCAGGGCCTCTGAAGGCCTGGTGTGAGCAGAAACAGGTACTGGGTAAATAGCTGTGGAAAGAACATGGGCTTTTTTTCCTGTTGAAAAGCAACATATGCTCCTAGAACACATGAGAAATAGAAACATGCATCTTAAAAATGTCATGCCTGAAAGTCCCACCTCCAAAAAGTAATCACTGTTCTGCTATTTCTCTTAGGTAAATCGTTCCAGTTCTATGAATTCCACAACTCCCAGCCAAGATTTCTGCCACTGATATTTCAGCCAAAGACTTCCTCAGAAAAATCAACAATCATCCTGACACTTTCGTTTCCTCCCATGAGATCACAGTGGAGTTAGGACCCAAAGGAGCCTGCCACCCATCATGCCTCTGTCCTGCTATAATCAAGATGGGAAGACTTCCCCTCTCGGGAACGCTGGCACTCAAGCTCTTAAGGCTTCAGAGTTGTCACCATGTGAAGAGAGTGGCCAACTGGACCTTCAAGACAGGAACCTTATAGTGGAAGGAGAGGGAGCTCAACCAACTCCCCCTAAGACGTTTCTGAGAAGGGATCCTGGCCCTGGTGTGATATGCAGGGCCCTTCATGACCTGCTCCCTGCCTGTCGCATACCCCTTCCCTTCATGTCACCTCCTCTATGCTCCAGTCGCACCCAACATCCCTCCACTCAGCCCATCTTTCATGTTTTATTCCCTCAACATAGATGTTCTTCTTCCATCTGAGTGGCAAACTCCTTCTCACCCATCAAGGTCCCACTGAGGCATTACCTCTTCCATGCCAGGATAAGCCTCAGAGGTTGGTGAGTTGGCCCTGCCCTGGGCTTGCCTCACCACAGTCTGACCACCCTCCTATGGTGGCCTGGACACTTGGCAGACCATGTGGGCATGGGATGGTGCCTGGGGACAGTCACATAGTTCTGCTGCCTCTCAGTGAGTTCAATGCCATGTGTTTGTACCTCCTGGTATCTGGGCCTGGGATAGTCAGGTTCACTGAACGCCCGGAGTATAAAGGGAGGGAGGAAAGAAAGAGGAGAAGGACCAAGGGGTGGGGTGATCAGGATGTTCAGTGACACTTTCCTGTGCGTCTGGCCTTGGATGTGATGAAAAAGCCCTGGTAATTCTGTGCTGAGAAAGCTATTGACAAGCAGGGCCAGCCCACCCCCCAAGGACAGCCATAACTGCCCTCCCCTTCATCTCACCCCTGCCCCTTGTGAGAATGCTCAGAGAGGCAGAGGGCAGCCCACTGAGCCCTCTGGCCTCGTTCAAGGGCAGAATTCATGGTGAGAAAATTCTCTTCTCCCCCAAGCCAAGCAGAAGAAAGACCCCAAGGAAAATCATTCCTGGAGGCAGGATGCCTGCAGGAAGAAGGCCTGGCACCTCCTGCCCCAGCTGGGCACTAGCTGAATGCAGAAGTGTGAAGCACGAATTGGGGTCAACATATGTCCCTAGAACCCGAGGGGAGCGTGAACACAAGAAGTGGTGTCTGCTTATCTGGCAGGGGCGAGGGCTTAGAGGGCCGCGAGTAAAATCAGTCCATTTCACTGATAGATGAGTGAAGGCAGAGGATCCTCATACCTGCCATGGCCCTGGGGAGGAAGGAGAAGACTCACAGACCTGAAGGCCATTTCCCCATTGCAAGGAAACAGCTGGACACCGCAGTGAGACTGTCATTTCATGCCAGATTAGAGGAGGTTATAACTAATGAAAGTGACCAGAAGTCCTGGAACAAAAAGATTCGACAGAGTGATAAGGACAGGAGAAACCATGTCATGACTACACTTCACTGGGCTGGGATCCTTCACTACAATGGTCACAGGAGGATGAACAGGAGGCAGAAGAAAGGGGCATAGCAAGAAAGGAAGGGAAAGAAGGAAGAAGAGGAGAAAGACTTGGGCACAGAAAGTCAGAACCCAGAAGCAGGCACCACAGCCAGAGCCCAGGCACTCACAGTGAGTCACTGCTAATCCAGCTGAGCCCCCGAGTCCTGAAAAATGGCCCTGTGCCTCAGTAAAGGGCCTCCACTTAGCCCTGGCTGCTCATCAGAATCGCCTGGGGGAGTCTTTAAGAAATATCCACCCAACCCTGTCAAGCTGAACAGACCCTTGGAGTGGGGAGTGGGCCCAGGAATTATTAGCAATTCAGATTCTCAGGCCCTACCTGTTTCCCATTGAATCAGAGACCCTGGAAGTAGGGCCCAGAAATCTGTATTGGCAAGCCTTCCAGGTGATCCTGACTCAGGCCAAAGTTTGAGAACCACTGAACAGAATCTACCTAAAGACAGACGGTTGGTGGGCAGGGGGAGAAGTGATGTCATGGGCTGCAGGCTAAGGGGGCCCAGGGAACAGGGGGCAGTAAGGGCCTTTCCAGGCAAGCGCCCAGGTCCCTGATGTCCCTCCAGGCCCATGTCCTCCTCTCTGCAGCAATTCAACTGGCAGATCTTTCAGGCAAGCCACGAGCATGAGATATCTCTCGGAGGTGTTTCTATTGCACAAAATGCTGAGCTCCCATGAACGCAGTCTGTCTCTTCACTCGTGGTTTCCAAGGCATGTCAGGAGTGAGAGGAGCTGCTAGAGCTCCCCTTAACCCTTGACCGGCCCTGATTAAATCAGCTGGGCTCCTTAAAGGGTGGCATCACACAAATGGACACTACCAATAATAATTTACTAATTGTCTCCAAGCTGGATTCACTCTAATCGTGCGTAGACAAATTCTGAGAGCAGAGGCTGCACCCTCTCCCAGCCAGGAGGGTGCAAGTGGCAGGGTGCTGGGCTGAGGACCAGAAAGCAGCGCAGAGGGAAGGTTGCCGGGGTGATGAGAGGGCCCAGGAGCAGAGGCAGAGAATGGATGCGTCTGAGCTTGCTGTTACTGAGAGACCCACAAAAGCTCAGCCTACGGTGGTCCAGTTCCCCAGCTCTGGCTTTTATCTTCTCTGCCACCTCCTTCAGGAAGCCTTCCTAGGCTGCTGTGTGAGATGATTGGCTGAGCACACAGGTGTGGACCTATGCTCTGGGGATGAGCCATTTATTCCCAGGTACCAGCGAGCCTTAATCCTCTTTTACACGTGAGGAATTTGATGCACCATGACTTGGCCAAGGTCACACAGGAACGTGGAGAAACAGCTGAGATTAAAACCCAGGTCTTCAAACATAAGACTCTTCCCAGAGGCAGAGCCAGAGGAGCGTACAGGAGAGAAGCTGTTCTTTCTAGCGCTTTCTCTCCAAGTGTCATCTTTTCAACTATTTTTAAGGTAATAAATTGACAGGAGAGTTGTTTTGACTGTGGTGAAAAGTCATTAAAGAAAACAGTGTAAAAACAAACCTGTGAGACCCACAGAGCAGCAGGCAGAGGAGCCGGAACTTTCCACAGTCTCCTGCTAAGCAACACAGGCCTCACCCCACCCACCCCAGGCTCCCCCTTGCACCGCCTACAGCAGCTTCTCCTCTCCAGGAGCCCCCCACCGCCCCATCTCCTATTACCAGCTCCCAGACCCACTTATGTGCGACTCGACTCGACAGCTCCCCGTCTAGACTGCAGGCTCCTAGAGTCTTAATTGCTCTTTCATCAGCAGAGAAGGGCTGCCTTTTCGTCAAGCAGCCAACCACTCAGCGAGTCCTTGTGGAGCTCCTACCGGGTACCAGGCTGTGCAGGGATCCAGAGATGTCTGAGGATTTGATGCACCATCTGGGGTCGGGGGAGGACAGTTCAGATGGTGCCTGAGCCAGGCCTCATGCCAGACATGAGGCTTCCAACAAAAGCAAGACCCACGCCTTCCGGGTGCTGTGCCAGCCCCCGCCCCCCAGAGGGAAGGTGGGAAGAGGGAAGCAGGCTGTAAACAGCTCCCTGCATGGCCTTTCACCAACCTGTTCTCAAGGTACAATGGCCTGGGGGTGCTGCAGACTGATGCTTTGGCCCTCAGCAGGGACTCCTGGGCCCCCATCTTTCTCTCCGCTCCTTTGCTGAGCTCTTACTATGGGCTGGCACCAAGATTCCTGTGGTCCTTTCCTTTGTGCAGTTCGCCTCCCGTGTTGCAGGGAGGGGCTAATTTAAGGGTAGGTGTTAGTAGGTTATTCACGCTCCATGGGCCCAGCTCCCACAGGCTGTCTGCTTTCTCCCTATGCCATCTTCTAATCCTCCTCCCACCCTGACTCTGTGCCCACCGAGGCAGCCCTCCCTCCCCTAGCAGTGGGCTCTGGGCACCGGCACTGCCTTTTCTCCCACCAACCTTCCCACCCCAACCCCCCACATAATTTGATTGTCACCATCTGGCTTCATGAGTGGTAGAAGCAGCTGAGTGATGTCACCATGTCTCCTGGGGACGATCGGGGCAGGGAGTCCATGAGCACCTTCGTTGCCTGTCTCCAATGGAGGGTTCCACAGGGCTCAGTGGAACAGCAACCACCCCTTGGCATTCCTTGGCATTCAGGGCAGAGAAGAATCCTCCTTTGTCATCATTTGGGAAAGGATGACTCCCTAGGGACAAGGCTCTGGGTTGTCACAAATAGGACTATCACACTAAGAGCCGTTTATTCATCTCACAATTGCCTAAGTGCCTCTATTTTTTTTCTTGTAAAAAAAAAAAAAAAAAGTTGTCCTTTATATGCAATGTCCCAAACCTACCACTGGGTTCTGCCTATATCCCCACCCTGACCTCTGCAGTGACAAGCCAGACTCAGAGGAGGGATGGGCCCTGTTCAAGGTACACAGCAAGTCTAGAGATCCTGGGATCCTATCTCAGCCTGGCTCCAGGTCCGGGCCCCTGCCCACAGGCACCCTGCCTGCAGTGGCTCCCTCCACCGCTGCTCCCTTGGCTCTCCCGGGCAGAGGAAGGCATTAGCCTTACTACAGGTGTCCAGGGAACACTCTGTGGATTAACTACCTGAGTCTGTGCCTCACTCTCTACAAGCTGCCACTGCGGCAGCAACTGCAGTCAGGATGAAATAGCACCATGGAAAAGCCAGCAGAGCCAAGGCCATAAACCATCTCTCTCTGCCTCTCACAGGAGGGGGATGGCTGTCTCAGGATACGGCAGCTAGAATAGAAGAGGGGGTCCACACTGCACCCCAGAAGGTTGGAAGCTGAGAGAGGAGGAGGATGGATGTTGTGCTAGACAGAGGCCAGATGCTGCTCCATAGACTGCAGACGGGGGAAGGACGGGGAGGGGGAGGAGACAGTCCTGTCTGCAGCCGTCTGCACTGGGCCACCTCTGGCAGTGGCCATATTTCTGAAGAAGAACCTCGTGGTGGCCTAGGAAGGGAACAGTTAGGGCTCCACTGTACTGACATGTCCATCAAATCTGCCTGAGGGGAGACATCATACCTTCCAGAACTGAGAACAATGGACACCCAGCTGAGGGTGTGCGTGTGTACACATGTGCGCATTCTCCCAGATGCTGCTGAAGGAAGAGATCAATTTAGAGAATTAGAGGCCAACCCACTTTGCATGGCTTCTAGGAGGCATGTACGGTAAATAAGGATTCAAGAAGAGAAATGTTGCATCATTCAATTAATTTTAGCCTTGAATTGCAGCGGCTAGGTCAGGGAGACCATGGGGGGAGTGTAATCAATACCAAGCATTCAGCTTGCTAACATGAAGCACATTTCATACAAAGCTGGACATTTTTCTCCTTGTCATACAGAATTATCTTAATTATTGTTTCAAGGAACAGCCTTATATAGCATCATCTACTAGTCCGGGAGGCGGCTGAGAAACTCGTCACTGGAATAATTTATGATTTTTCTTTCTAACATCTTGGTCTTGTTTGATATGCTTGCCATTTCTCCCTGACAGGGAGGTCGATTAAATCACATTTATATTGTAAACGTATGCATTGCTTTTTACCCAAGGCGCTGGATGAAGAGATACAGGGGCCCCAAGGGAGGGAGAAGCCAATCCACTTTCATATTGCAAATTTCTGCTGTTCGGAAGAAATGAATGGTTGCCAGGGAGAACTGGGAATTACGTGAGGATGCAAAATGTTATTTTAGAATCCTTTTGAGAGGGTTTTTCCCCTCCCCCACCTCCTCCAGCATTTTCACGACTCCGGCTGTTAATGGAGGGCACCATCAGTCCTTACACAAACGCCAAAGGAATGCACTTCACACGCATTCTTCCGGGGATTGGCCTGAGCCAAATTTGTGCTGGCCGACCTTAAGCAGGCTGCTTCTTGGCCTCCAAGCAGGGTGGGGAACTTGCAGAGAAAAAAGAAGCTATTCACATTTCGCAAGATTGGCTTGCAATGGGGCCGTTCTGGAAGCTGGTTGTGTGATTGGGGGGTGGGGGTGTTGTAAATAACAGAAAGTGTTCAAAATGAAGAGGGGAGAGGTCATTAGCAGGGACCAGGAAGAAGTGACGCTGCACCATCATTAACCTAACCGAACTAATTAGGAAACATTCAGGTTTTATAAATTATGCAAGACGTTCAATTTATACTTTTTCAAATTCCTACCATAACATAGATAATGAGGGAACATTTACAGTAACAGCGTAACCTAATCAAGAAACCCTTTCATTAGCATGAAATCTTCCAACACGGTGTTTTCGAGCACAACAAACGGAATTATAGATGCCAGGGGAAGCCAGGGGGGGAGGCTGGGCTGGGGGTAGGGTAGGAAGGGGAGACTGATTTCACATTTGGCAAGGCCCATAGCTCTAAGAAAACTCCTCCACCTCCCAACCTTGGCAGGAAATGGAGCTTTCCCCGGCTTCAGTCTTACAAAAGGAACAGAAAGATCTGGAAGCCTAGCCCAGTCTGGGTGATTTATTACCACCTCCTCCATCTTGACCCTCTAATCCTAGAAGACTGATAACCACGGCATAGGCCAGCCCTTTCTATAGGACGAAATACCTATGGAGGTCGTGAGTCAGGCTCCAGTTGAAGGTGTCGTCCTCCCTAAACATCAGACAGCGCCTTAAGTTCCTCCATGGTGGTGAGTTAGCCTGTTGGTTCTGCCAGTGGACCAAAGGCAGGGTGCATGATGCAAGGGCTACTGTGGAATCACAGGACTCAAAGGGATCTTACCACATTATCCCAGATCTGTGGAGCCCTTTGAACCTTAGGGTAAGAACTCAACACATCCTAGGGGAGCACCTTCTGTGCTAAATAGTTAGAAGGCCTTTCACGGGCTCCCACAGCAAAGCGGGGAGGAGGAGGGCTGACTGCAGAAGTCCTCTACAACGACAAGCCCTGCCTGTCATGGGCTGAATGGTGCTCAGGCTGCCACAAAAAATTACTATGGACTGGGTGGTTTTTTAAAAAAAAAATTAAAATCCAGAAATTTATTTCTCATAGTTCTGCAGGTTGAGAAGTCCAAGATCAAAGTGTTGGCAAGGTAGCTTTCATTCCCGAGGCCTCTTCACTTGCGCTCGCGGGCAGCCAGTGCTCACTGCCTGCTCACGTGACCTCATCTTTGTATGAGCTCTCTGCTATCTGTTCTTACAAGATCACTAATCCCATCATGGGGTCTTCACCCGCGTGACCTCATGTAACCCTAAATACCTTAGCAAACATGAGTTTGGGGGGAACACAGACATTCACTCCATAACCCCCCAACGAAATGTCTGCTCAGAATGTGCGAATGTGACTTTTGTTTAAAAATAAGGGTCTTTGCAGATCTAATTAAACTTAAGGATTTTGACATGGATCATTCTGGGTTAGCAGGGGGGGTGGGCCCTTTATTCAAAACAAGACACCAAAGAGCAGGCAATGAGAAGGCAAAGGCAGAGACTGGGGTGATACATCTGCAAGCAAGGAACCTCGGGATTGCCAGCAGGTGTTAGGAACTGGTGAAGACAACAAAGACTTCTTCCCTAGAGCTTTCAGAGCAAATTCAGCCTGGCTACTTTGATTTTGGACTTCTGACTTTCTCAACTGTAAGAGAATAAATTTCTCTTGTTAAAAATCCCCAAATTTGTGGAAATTTCTTACGGCAGCCCTAGGAAACTAATACACTCACTAAGCCTTCCTGTCCCCCATTGGCAATGGCAAAAGTAGCAGCACCCAGCACATAGTAAACACTCAATAAATGTGAGCAATTGTTATTCAGTATCCCACACCTGCCTCTGAGGTCTAGTTATGGATCCCACGCCTAGCATTCCAGTGTCAGGGAGGCTGCTCCCTTTCCTACCCTCAGAAACCTGGAGATGGGCCTTTTATGCTACCAGTTAAATCCCTCTAGTTCTTCCTACTGCTGCTTGAACAGCATAGTTGAACATCACCTTGCTCTTCTGATAGCTGTCTTCTAGGCAAACCCAGACATAAGCAGTGAGATGCACACGGGAGAAACTGAGCAGAACTGTCACTGCACTTACTCTGGCACCATTCGTCATTCATTCATCCATCCATCGAACAAAAAATGCTAAGGATCCCCTGCGTGTTGGGGGCTGTGCTTGGAGCTAGGGATATAAAGATGGAACGGCACAGCCCCTGGGCTCCCTGAGTTTTCAGACTAGCTTCCACCCTGCAGATCCACTTTCATCCAAGTCCTACCACCCAATGAGGACCCCATTTTGTGGGAAAGGGCCCTCTGGGGGCAAGCCTTGGCTTTGTTCTGGGTTTCTTGAGATCCTGGCCTTGAACGGGTTTATGCATAAACCCGAGTCTGTCTCATTTGTCAAAGTCTGGCTTCCCCACCACACACCCCTCGCGGTGAGGTGGGCATATTTCAAATGCCGTCATGGAGATTGCCTTTGCTATAACCATTCAGAGCGTGAGTTCCAATTACCCAATCTCTGGTTCTCTGGTGCAGGGACGCCCACGTCAGTGCTGGGGAATGTTCTCTCCCACATCATTACCCAGGTTTCCATATTCCCTCCAGTAATTTGCAAGCTGCATACTGTAAATTTTTCCAGGAGGAGGCCAGGGACAACAGAGTCCTGCTTTACCTCCTCAGCTGAATGGGAGGGACAATTCTCCAGCTTCTCTCTCTCCTGTTTTACCACAAGCAAAGGAAAGTAAAAGAAGCAAAATGTTTTGAAAATTACTCCCAAATGTTCCTCAGAAAACCTTAGGCTGACCCAGGATGCCAGTGAACTATTCACATCGTGACAATTTCATAGATCTTAAAGAGCATAAATCTCTGGTTGGCGGTAGGGTGATTGTGGCCCCAGTTTTGGCAAGAACATATGCAGATATTCCTAAATATATAGCTGTTTGGCACCAGAACAGCACATCTGGATAAGAAGCTAAAGGTCTCACATCCAGAAATCTGGGGGTCAGGCTGAGACAGTGCAAATGGGTAACTGAGATAACAGCTTTCTAAAGGCGTCCCCTCCGTAGTCAGTGAAAGAAAGGCACCTGAGACCTGTGGCCGGCTCCAATTCCCAAAAGCTCGAAAAGCCAGTCAGTGGAAAGAAACCACTCCATTTCACAGATGAGGGAACCGAGGCTCCCAGAGGCTGGAGAAGGAAAGAGTTCAGAATTAATAGATTGCCTTATAAGGTTATTTTGAAGATAGATGGAAAGATTAAAATATTGTACCTGTCTCGTGGGGTCAGTAGGACACAAGGATCACCTCCATCTGATGGGAGGGCACATAGAGAGACCTGAAATGATGCTGGACATGGACATGGCCCTAATCGCTCATGCAGACCCAGGCCTACAGACCCAGGCCCACAGACCCAGGCCCACAGACCAGGCACACAGACCCAGGCCCATAGACCCAGGCCCACAGACCAGGCACGTAGACCCAGGCACGCAGGCCCAGACCCACAGGCCCATGCCCACAGACCTAGACCCATAGACCCAGGCCTACAGATCCAGGCACACAGACCCAGGCACATAGACCAGGCACGCAGACCCAGGCGCACAGACCCAGGCACATAGACCAGGCACGCAGACCCAGGCGCACAGACCCAGGCACACAAACCCAGGCCCATAGACCCAGGCACGCAGACTCAGGCGTGCAGACCCAGGCCCATAGACCCAGGTCCACAGACCCAGGCCCACAGACCAGGCACTCAGACCCAGGCACGCAGACCCAGGCTTACCGACCAGGCACGCAGACACAGCCCCACAGACCCAGGCCCACAGACCCAGGCCCATAGACCCAGGCCTACAGACCCAGGCACTCAGACCCAGGCCCACAGACCAAGGCGTGCAGATCCAGGCACCCAAACCCAGGCATGCAGACCCATGCCCACAGACCCAGGCACACAGACCCAGGCACACAGACCCAGGAACATAGACCCAGGCACGCAGACCCAGGCACGCAGACCCAGGCATGCAGACCCAGGAACATAGACCCAGGCACGCAGACCCAGGCACGCAGACCCAGGCACGCAGACCCAGGAACATAGACCCAGGCACGCAGACCCACGCCCACAGACCCAGGTACACAGACCCAGGTACACAGACCCAGGAACATAGACCCAGGCACGCAGACCCAGGCACGCAGACCCAGGAACATAGACCCACGCCCACAGACCCAGGCACGCAGACCCAGCTGTAGCTACAGCTTTGGATCAATCTCTTCATCTACCAGGCTATATTGAGCTGGAGGAGATAAGTAAAGGCAGGTATAAATGTCTGGAATCATGTCATGGATATTTCTTAGGCATAAGTAAAAATTCTAGGATAATATCTGCATTTTGGTACCTAAAACTTGCAAAGTGTAAGAAGTGTGGGTATGGGGTGGGAGGGGGTACAAAAAGGCTGCTTCTCGAAGGCCAGATGACATTCATGCTGCAGAAGGAGAATAAGCAGGGACTGGAAGTGCACAAAAGTCCTCAGAGAAAAGACTGGGCTCCTCATCAGCTGTTGCTCACAGCTTAAAGTCTGAGGGCCTTAGTTTCTTCACCCATAAAATAAAGAGAATAATCACAACCCTTCAGGGTTACATAAAGCTTAAAATCCATGACACAAGTAAATGGCCAGGCACGGTGGCCCACACCTATAATCTTAGCACTCTGGGAGGCTGAGGCAGGAGGATCCCTTGAGATCAGTTCAAGACCAGCCTCAGAAGGAACAACACCCTGTCTCTACCAAAAATAGAAAAATTAGCCAGGTGTGGTGGTCAGCACTCAGGCGCAGCAGCTTTCCAGGGCACAGTCCTTTCCTGTGACGCCTGTATCCTGGCCACAGTGAAAATGGGAGATGTTATGCCATAGAAATGGCCAGATTCACACCAAAAGTCACTGGCCACTGGCTGCAATGCTTTATTGACGGTTGATACTAACTCAGGCCAAATGCACCTGGTGATGAGATGCTAGTTACTGCACCATGGTGGACACGCCCTATGCTATTAGATTGCTGTCACAGGCCAAGGACACAAAGGCAAAAAACAGAGGATGGAAGAGAGGAGCAAGCTAAGTTCATTGGGGGCTAAAAGAGACACCAGCCAGGGGAGGTCCGGAAGGCTTCCTAAAGAGGATGCCGCCTGAACTCAACCTCGATAAAATATCCCCTCCTCGGAAGGGGGGATGGAGAGAGGACAGGAAGAGCTTTTTTGGGTAATAGTGTGGCATAGGGTAAGGTGCAGGGCCACAGAGCATTGAGATCATCTGGAGAATCCTGATGCATCCTACTGACTCCCGCTGGGCTCACCAGGATGGCAGCGATGGCAAGCAGAGGGAGGAAGTGCAGCCCTCTCTCCTTTCAAATTCCCAGCTTTGCGCCTGTCAGTCAGGCCAATGATAATGATGTCACCAGATGTTACTATTACGTGACGCAATATCCTGGGGGTGGGCTCCCTCTGATGTTTACAGAGAAAGCATGTGTGGCCCAGAAAGGTGAAGCAATTTACCTGAGGTCACTCAGCAAGATAATGAAACAGCCATGACAAAGATTCATTTTTGCTGAACCCAGACCCACGGCATCTTCCACTAAACCCTTCTCACTCGCTGTGAGCAGCTTTTGATTCTCTCCCCAGTGGACTCTATCATGAGACCTTCCAGGGCCTGGCCTTTCATTATTTTTAATGCTGTTTACATATGAGAGAGAGATGAGATACTAAAGGCAGTCAGAAGGTACAAAAGGGCGCTCTGTCCAATTTAAAGCCCCTGGGGGGACCACAGTTCTCTTCCCTCCCCTGTTCTACCTCTTCCCTAAGCCCGTCTGATTGTTAGAAAAATAATTGAGGCCTCCATCTGACTCCATCTGAGGGCTTGGGCTGGGTCAGGGAATTGACGGCCTCTCCTGGCAGTGATGGAGGGGCTGGAGGCAGCCAAGGTTAGAAATGCAATTTCACTGAGAAGCGCCAGATGTGAGGGGGAGGGGACCAGGAGACCAGGGCAGGGGGTGAGGAGATCCATTGTCATGTGCACTGTCTGGAGGAGGGAGGCTTGATTAGTGCAAGAGCTGCCCAGAGCTATGGCAGCCTACATAGCCAAGTAGGTGGGCTTGTGGAGCCTGCAGGAAATGGAGAGAGTTAGTTCCTCCAGAGGAGAAGTGCTTCCCCCCTGCTGAGTCTCCCAGTCCTTTGAGACTCAGCTTCCTCTCCCAGGAAGCCCTCAAGGCTAAGCCATACATGCCTCCTCTCCTACAGATGCATGGCATTTCTCTATCTCAGCCTTCATCACAAGGTATCAGGATTGTACCCACCAATGTGTGTGTTTCTGTGTTAAAGCTTGTATATGTGTGTGTTGGAGGGTTGCTTGTGTATGTGGGGGTGAGGTTCCCCACAGATACAGGCTGCTTGAGGAAAAGCGCCATGTCTGTGCCACATCTGTATCCTCAGTGCCTGGCCCTGGGCCTGGCCCCTGATAAAATCTTAACATGTGCAGGTTGCATAAGTGAATGAAAGAATTTAAAGAATAAACTAAAAACAAGCTAAATGACCGCAACCTGGGTTGTTATCCTGGCAGCCTCAGACTCTGGTCTCAGCTCCATAACCTTCCCAAGGAAGGTCAGTGAGGGACACACACACACACACACACACACACACACACACACACTCTGATGCAATCTCACATATGCAAATAACTGAGAGGACAGGGACCTGCTCTGGTGATTACCTATCTGCCCTTTGGGGACTCTAGCTTCCCTCAGGTAAGGATTTGATCTGGATCAAACAGCATGGAGAGCCTGCTGCTCAGAGCAGGCCTTCAACCTCAGCACTACTAACACTGGGGCCAGATAATTCTTTGTGGTGAGGGCGCATCTTGTGCACTGGTGTTTTAACAGCACCCCGGCCTCTATACTAGCTGATGCCAGTAGCAGCCCCCATGTCCCAGGTATGACAATCAAATTGTCCTCAGACATTGTGGAATGTCCCCTGGTGAGCAAAATAGCCCCCAGCTGAGAATCACAGGCCTGGGGTGACACCTGGCACTGAGTCAGCACTAACTCCTGTTGTTGACTCACCAGCTGACCTTCCAGAGACCTGAGGCCATTTCTGATCGCCCAGGGTCCAGCCCAGCACATTGGCACCTGGGTCAGGGCTGGGAGGGCCAGAGGAGTGTTAGGGCAGCAACCCCAGGCCCCATTCAAGGAGCAATGGTCAGTGCTGCAGAAGATGGGGCTGTGGCATCTGAACTCACCTCCACCACCCTGCCATGCCCACCACTCAGCACCCATACACCTAGCAGAGACTGGGGACTACAGTTCCCAAACAGAATAACCATCTTCGTAGCTCCTCTGTGGAGCCTGTTTCTCCAGCAGTGCCTGAGGTAACTCCCAGCTCTTGTGTGGGCTGAGCTAAACTCTTGGCTTTTCCCACAATGTCTCCCTCTGAGACCAATGTATAAATGTTGTCTCACTGAGAGGCCACCAAATTCTTCAACCGCTAAACCACAGTGGGTGGTAGGGGACGTGACCCAGAGGCTCTCTACTTAGAGGGAGAATGGAAAGATCACATATGTGTGCATGAGACAGAGAGAGTGTGTGTGTCCATCTACCTTCCCTGGGAGGGTTATGGAACTCAGACCAGAGTCTGAGGCTACCAGGACAATGACCCAGGAATTAGGGATTGGGGGAAGACAGTTATGACTTGGCCAAGCAGACAGTTGCAGAAATACAAGTTCGAAGAAGGACATATTTTCCGAAATTGGACCACCCATAAAGAAAAGTAGAAAACAAGAAGAGCCTGGGGCCCTGAAGGACCTTCCTGTGCAGTCCGTGCGCCAATCAGCTTCAGCACACTGGGCACTCTTACTGGAAGCAGGAGCGCAGGAACAATGGTAATCATTACAAACAGGGTTGACACAGAGAGGACATCTGAGGACTCGTTCAGCCGAATCCACTGCTTTGTTCCCCTGACTATACTGTCAGCATCTCAAGGACAGGGACCAAGTGCCTGACATTTCATTGTCTTCCTCAATGCCTTGGACGTGGTACAGAGTGTGACGGGTGCTTGTGGATCTGTGGCTGATGGGCCAGACACCTGATGCACACTGACTTGGAGAAGTAGACTTTGAGATGAAACAGATCTCTTTGGCCTGGCTTCAGGCGGGTCTACCCACCAGTTGCCAAGAGACAAGAACCCAGACACAGTCTGACCATCCTTCTATTCAAAAATTAATCCTGACAACTTCCTGAGCCACTCAGACCTCCTGCCATACATACACACCCACCCTCTGCAGGACACTGAAGATCTATGATACTAAGACAGAGAGGTTTCCTTTCCTCATGGAGTTAAATGACACCAGAACACAGGGGACACAGTCATCATTTGGGAGGGAGGTGGATATGCTTATGCCAGGGAGGGAAGGGGTATACCTGTACCAGGAAGGCACCACTGGACTAGCTGGAGTAGCCTGCAACAGGAATCCTTCTGTATAGAACTCTCACTTCAGCTCCCTAAAATCCCTGCCCTCCTCCCATCCTGCTTGCTGTGCACAGAAGGCAGACCACCTGCAGGGTCTTCTCCAACCTCTGATAGATTTACATACCCAATCACACACTGCCCTCCACCTAAGCCATGTATTTACCTGACCTGAAGTTGCCTGGGAACTCACCAGTAATTGCAATGATCTGTGGGTCTCAGGGTCCTTGAGATGCTTTTAGCTATGGAAGGGCCCACACACAGACCTATATGCCTCTGTAGACTATCTGAGTAGAATTATAACAAGTGAAGGGGGTGAAAACTACCCACAAAGAAAACCCCAGGACCTGATCGCTTCATTGCCGTATTCTACAAACACTCAAAAAAGAACTAATACCCATTCTTCATATACTGTTCCAAAAACATGAAGAGGAGGGAGCACGTAGTCCCAACTACTCAGGGCTGAAGTGAGAGGATCACTTGAGCCCAGGAGTTTGAAGCTACAGTAACCTCTGATTGAACCACTGCACTCTAACCTGGGCAACAGAGTGAGACTCTGTCTTTAAAAAAAGAAAAAAAGAAAAGAAGAAAGAGGAGAGGACATGCTCAACTCATTTTATGAAGCCCATATTACTCTGATACCAAAACCAAACAAAGAGATCAAAAGAAAATTGCACTCCAATATCACCTGTAAATATAGATGCAAAAATCAAATCTTCAGCAAAATACGAGCAAACCAAATCCAGTAACACATTAAAAGAATTATATACCATGACCAAGTGGGATTTATCTCAGGGATGCAAAGTTGGTTTAACATCTAAAAATCATGAATATAATACATCACATCAATAGAAGGAAATACAAAAATCACACGGTCACCTCGATGGGAGCAGAATAAGCATTTGAAAAAAATTCAACACTCTGTTATAACAAAAACACTAAACAAACTAGAAATGGGAGTAACTTCTTCAATCTCATCAAAATGTCTACAAAAAACCCACGTCTAACTTCATACTTAATGGTATATTTATTTAGGCTTTCTCACTAAGATTGGAAATAAGACAAGGACGTCTACACTTACCAGTCCTATTCAACACTGTACTAGGGGCTCTCATCAGGGGAATCAGGCAAGAAAAATATATAAAAATTATCCACACAGGAAAAACAGAAGTAAAACCATCTCTATATAAGGTCTGCATGACCTTATACGGAGAAAAGTTCTAAGGAATTAACTAAAAAACTATTAAAACTAATAAACAAGTCTGGCAAGGTTGAAAGATACAAGATCAATACACAAAAATAAATCATTTTTCTATATGGTCTCAAGGAATAGTGCAAAAATAGCATCAAAAAATAAAATATTTGGGAATAAACTTAACAAAATAATTGTAAAGCTTATATTCTGAAAAATTACAATACCTTTTTGAAAGAAATTAAAGTGGATCTAAATAAATAGAAAAAAAAAAAAAAAAACCCATGTTCATGGATTGGAAGACTTAACATTGTAAAAATGGCAATACTCCCTAAACTGATCTATAGAAGTAAAGAAATGTCTATCAGAATCCAAACTGAATTCTTTGTAAAAATTGAGAAACTGAGGCAGTGCCTGTGGCTCAAAGGAGTAGGGTGCCGGCCCCAAATGCTGGAGGTGGCAGGTTCAAACCCAGCCCCAGCCAATAACTGAAAAAAAAAAAAAAAAAACAACTGAGAAACTGATTCTAAAAGTCTAAAATTCATATGGAATTGCACAGGACAAACCAATCTTGAGAAAGAAGTACAAAGGAGGAAGCTCCACATTTTCTGATTCTAAAACTTATTACAAAGCAACAGTAATCAAAACAGTGTGGCACTGACCTGAGGATAAACATATATATCAATGGAATATATCTGAGAGTTCAGAAATAAATCCATACACTCAGGGTCAACTAATTTTGGATAAGAATGACAAGACCATTCAATGGGAAAGAATAGTCTTTTCAAAAAAAATGGAACTGGAGCAATTGTATAGCCACAAGCAAGATAATAAAGATGGACTCCTACATTATGCCATATGGAAAAATTAACTCAAAATGAATCACAAACCTACATGTGACAGCAAAAACTGTCATCAAATTCTTAGAATAAAATCTGAGGGATGAATCTTCATCACATTTGATTTGGCAGAGGATTCTTAGATATGATACCAAAGCCCAAGATACAAAATTAAAAATATGTTAGACTTCATCAAAATTAAAAGAGTTTGTGCTTTAAAAGGTAGCAGCAAAAAAGTTAAAAGACAACCCACGCAATGGGAGAAAACATTCACAAAACATTCACAAAAAATGTTTGATAGAACATTTCAGTCTAGACTATATAATGAATTTTTCTACAACTCAAAACTAAAAGAACAAATTACCCAGTTAATAAATGGGCAAAGGTGCTGAATAGACCTCTATAGTCAAAAAAGATAGGCAAACGACCAATAAATATATGAAAGGCGACCCTCAATTTGGTCATTAGGAAAATGCAGATCAAAATTACAATAAACTAGCACTTCACATTCACTAGACATCTAGAATCAAAAAGTAGGTAACAAAGGTTGGTGAGGATGTGAATAAATTAAAACATTCAAATGCTGAGGATCTGATGGAAGTTTAAAATGGCACAGCCACTTTGGAAAACAGCTGGGCAGTTCTTCAAAACTTAACCATAAGAGTTACCATGACCCGAGGATTGGATTAAAGATGGTGGTTGAGTAACAGCTTCCCTCCAACTGGGCACGGTGAGTCTGGGGAGACAAGACTCCAGACATCTCTGGCCAGTGGGATCTGCCTATGATCATCCCTTTGAGGATACAGAAAGCCAGCAAGGGACTTCTGGACCCCAGGAGGAGGACAAAAACAGTGGAAAACTGGCAAGTGGCTGCATGTGTTCGATCGACCTAATCACGCCGGCAACCATGAGTACAAGCAGCAGTGACACTGCAAACTGGAAAGGCCTTACCTGTGAACTTTTTTGGTGTTCTTGGACTTGGTGCTCAGTTGAGCTACCTTGGGAGAGCTTGAGCAAGAGTGTGGAGAACTTTGGGCACTGTTCGGGGCCCCAAAATGAGCCACTGAGCTGGGCTCAGTGAAAGCCA
>CAUYPK010038865.1:0-16259 GCA_963574355.1 Loris lydekkerianus | reverse complement strand
GAGAGATGTCATTCTTACCTTCATGACACTATTATATTTTCCTAACAATCCATGAGTTACAGCAGTGTCTCTTCTAGGCATTGAAGTGAAAGGAACCCTGTGATCTGCCAGGACCACACCAAGGTGCTGAATTCTGCCCAGGTGCTGATCCAGCCCAGCCTTTACCTGCCACTTGTCCTGGCTCCACAGCCCTGGTTACCTAGCGCAGCACCCAAGTGTCTGCTGCTTGGTGCCATCCACAGCAGGAGGAGAAGCAGCTGGTGTTATACTCACCTGTGTTGTTTTTGGAGCCTCATGGCCTAGCAGTTTGGATTCATTAGTGGGGTTCACTAGTCCCTGGAGTTTGCAGATATACTTATCTGACTTCTGGTATGTCCCAGAAGCCAACACGTCACACTCAGGCTGCTCTGTCCAGTCATGATAATCACATTTGTTGTGTACATATCCCACGCTTTGTAGTGTATTTGGAATATTTAATATTTAACTATAATATTAAAGTTTCCTCTTGGGGCCCCCCTAATTTTTGTTCAGTATATAATTTCTGGAAGATAGATAGGCATCCACCCAGCAATGTGTGAAGCATGTGTCTACCAGTAGACACTTCTTGAATGCAGCCCCCTGCTTGCAGCCCCTTGCTCATTTTGGGGGCAGTGTCTCTCCCACCCTTGGACCTCAGGAGAGATGATGATATGGAGTAGGATGTTCCCTTACTTCTGAAATCAAAAAAGTGTGATTCAGGCCAGTCACATCCCTGAGGTTAGATTCAGAGCTCACACAGCTACATCTCAATGTGATGGCAACAAGCCACTTGCTGTTCTGAATTATCTGTGCTCTACACTTAACACATGAAATAAATTTTAAAGATACATAAACAAAGTAATTCATCAGTATCTTTTTATTGATCAGTTATAAAAACAATAATGTTTTGGATGTATTAAGTTCACTAAACAGTAATAATCAATTTAACCTATTTCTTTATCTTTTATGTGGCTATTAGAAAATTTGAAGCTTCACACATGTCTCTCATTTTATTTCTATTGGACAGGCTGAATTAGAGGACTGGCTCCCCTTTCAAAGCTCAGGCTGCCCATCAAAAGCTATAGTTCAAGGAAATTTTAAAAAATCTCACTTTAAAAGTAATTGTTGATTTTCACAAGATGTTGCCGAAGGTGAAGAAGGAAGCTTGTGCCCCTCTCAAAGCCAAAGCCAAATTCAAAGCCAAACTGCTAAAAGAAAACCACAGACACGCAAAAAAGAATATTTCTGCATTACCCAAATTTCAGCGGCTGAAGACACTGTGGCTGCTGCAGAGGCAGCCCAATTATGCCAGGAAGAGCTCCCCCAGAGGAGACAAGCTTGACCACTGTGCCATCATGTAGTTCTCCCTGACCACTGAGTCCACCTTGAAGAAGAGAGAAGAAAACACCACACTCGTGTTGATCGTGGATGTCAGAGCCAACAAGGACCAGGTCAAACAGGCTGTGAAGAAGTTCTATGACATTGCTGTGGCCAAGGTCAACACCCTGACCAGGCCTGATGGAGAGAAGAAGGCACATGTGCCACTGGCTCCTGATTATGATGCTTTGGATGTTGCCCACCTAATTGGGATCATTTAAACCAAGTCCAGCTGGCTAATTCTAAATATAGGGTGGATGTAAAGTTCACATGCAATTTAAATAGTAAAGTACTTTAAATTTAAATAGTCAACAATTTAAATTTAAATGGTGAAGTTTTAAGTTTAAATAGTAAACCATTTAAAATTGTACACGAACTTTATGTCCACCCTGCATATAACTTCTCAGCAAAAAGAAATATATATAATTGTCAATATGTTGTTTTCCTGAGTGGAAAACATGTATTTACTGTGTGTGTATTTATGAACACATATGTATGTATGTATTGTTAAAATTAATGAAAAGATGTAATTTGTATTCAGGGCTCACAACAAATAATCTTCATGCAGAACTGCATCCCAGAGAAGGCATGAAGCCATGTGTAAAAAGAGCTACAGGGATCATTAGGTAAAGCCCACGTTGTAGCTGAGTCCTTCATGGGGGAGGTACACCATGTACCCCTACATTGGGCCTGTTAGTTGGGAGCTTAAATACCTCCTCCTGCAAGAAGCCTCCTGCAATGCCAACCCTTCACTGGAGACCTGACCTAATTTCACCCTTCTCTGAACTGCCGTGGCCTTTGCCTGGAACTCCCATTGCCGTTCATCTGTGTATCAGGTGACTAAGTTATTTCTGTGCATGTTGTTAGCTAGACTTCATGATATACATTCAAAATGCCTTCAAAGCAGTCAAACTTTTATTTAAATAGGTGTCCAAGCCTAGCACAACACTCAGTTAACAGATTTTCATTCCTTTAGTCGAAATTTGTGAAACAGCCAATCTTTGACAAGAGTATACCTAGTGGCCCTAGAATATCAAGATGAACAAAGTCACGGTTTCTGCCCTAAATCAATAAAAGGAAAAGGGAAAAAATAAAAACTGCTGTGGTCAAGAAATTGTCAGCATTCTGGCCTCATTCAGACTTTTCTCCCAGGGCAGTGCTGTCACTCAAGGACAGAGAGGTGGGACCTGAGGCCTTATCCAATCAGAGATGCTCCAATATGAATTGTCCAATGAGATGCACAGCGGAAAAGGAGGCTGCTCCTGGGATCTAGAAGAGCACTTGCCTCTAGAGCTGGGCACTGATCTGGGGTTCCCCCTTCAACTGTTGGTACTCCAGGACCATCCAGGAGTCTGAAACACCCTCTGTCACCCTCTGACCTGCAGGTACTGGGACATCCTGGAAGGTGGAAAATAGTGAGTCTAGAAGTCTGGGTGTCCTGAGAGGGAGAGGGACGTGGTTGGAGCCAGAAGTGGCTGTGGCGGGACTGGGCATTTTCACTTCAGTTTTAGAGTCTTCAGACATAAGTTTGTCACTGGCACTTCTTGGTCCTCAGACTCCAGTGAGCCAAGGGTGGAGTGGAGCAGGCAGTGGGGCTTCTGTTGCTGTGGCCCCTTCCTGGAGCAACTACTGAGACCAAGGCCTAGAGTTGTCGTTCAGCATCTGTATGTCTGCAGCACCCGGAGTCTCTCCCACGTGGTAACAACGGGAAGGTCCTCGGGAGAAATCCCAACTGGGTGTTTGGGGCTTGTTCATGGGAGGGGCTGTAGTCAGTGGGGCCCCCAGTCCCTCCATTCTCCGTGGTGGCTCACGGTGTTGGTGAATGGAAAGTGGCTTGGTTGCCTGTCACTGTAGTAAAACACGGAGACAGGGAGATGATTGTGGGAAGTCTTTATTATTGGACAGGCTAGTAATTCCGGAGAACAGCGACAGTTATTTTGTAAATGTTGTTTTGTCTGTGGCGCAAATTTTAATAATTTATATAGAGGATAATTTCAAAAGTATACTAAAAATATATTATACATATCTGATTAACAACATGTAGGGAAGTTAAATATATATAACAATTGAAAAAACTAATGAAACAAAACCGTCATCCAAAAAACCAGTCAACATGCTATTAACTTGTTCTTTTTTTTTTTTTCTATGCACACTGCACATATCTTATTATTATTTCTTTTTTATTAAATCATAGCTATGTACATTGATATGATCATGGGGCATCATACACTAGCTTCGTAGATCGTTTGACACATTTTCATCACAATGGTTAACATAGCCTTCCTGGCATTTTCTTACTTACTGGGCCAAGACATTTACATTCCACATTTACTAAGTTTCGCATATACCCTTGTAAGATACACTGCAGGTGTAATCCCACCAATCTCCCACCCTCCACAGACCTCCCCCCACCCTCCCCTCTCTTTACCCCTTCCCCCTATTCTTAGGTTGTAACTAGGTTATAGCTTTAAAGGTTATAGAATTTAGGGCTTTATAGCTTAAAGCCCTAAATTAGTTTCACAGTAGGGTTGAGTACATTGTGTACTTTTTCTTCCATTCTTGAGATACTTTACTAAGAAGAATATGTTCGAGCTCCATCCATGTAAACATGAAAGAGATAAAGTCTCCATCTTTCTTTAAGGCTGCATAATATTCCATGGTGTACATATACCACAATTTGTTAATCCATTCGTGGATTGGTGAACATAGAAAATTTTAAGTCATATGTCAAAAGCAGAATAGAAACGTCAAGAAAAAAGAGGATAAGAATAGATAATGATATAAAATCTAGTAGTCACACCATAAGTACGAATGAATTAAAATCTATTGATATGTAAACCCTCTTGTACAATTTCAAAACAAAATCAAACTAGATTTTTTTTTATTTTTTATAAATAAAAAATTTGAGCTTTGTGGCCCTCAGTAGAGTGCTACGGCATCACAGCTCACAGCAACCTCCAGCTCTTGGGCTTAGGCTCCAGCTCTTGCCTCTGCCTCCTGAGTAGCTGGGACTACAGGCACCCACCACAACACCCGGCCAATTTTTTTTGTTGTTGCAGTTTGGCAGGGGTTGGGTTTGAACCTGTCACCCGACGCCCTATTCACTGAGCCACAGGTGCCACCCTCAAAGTAGATTCTTTAAACTAGATTAATAAAAACCATCTTAAAACATTACAAATGAGTGAGTAAAGGTGCTTGATAAAATACAAAGTAGAGGTGGCGATATTAACATCAAAGTAATTTTAATATACAAGTAATTAAATGGAACAAAGCTGATCTGTTCATAAAAATGAAACCTGTTATTAGTATTTATGGACTTTTTCTCACTCAAATATTATAGTTACTTCTAAAACGATTTCTCTGCCTCTCAATTCTTACCCTTCTCCATCACCTAGTCATGGAGATCTTATAAAATTTCTCGGCAGGTTATAAAAACAGAATCACTCAATAACCAACATACAACAAATACATATTCTTGCTTCCTAATATTTGGAAAACTTTAATGATGATAATTTTTCATAGCTTGTGCAAGTCAGTGTATTCACCATGCTGATTAAAAAAAAATCAACTATGAGACAGGTAAATCTAGAACTTCAGAACAAGGTATAGAGTTCTGAGTTTTAGAACTCCTCCTAGTATGCTTTTATTATAAAGGTCTTTTCTGGGAGTAAAGATTTCATCTAACTTTGTTTAACTTCCTAAAGAAATGAATTGTATCTTTAATAAAAGTACTTTTTTATATTGAAAGGACATGCTTAATGCACTCAGAAAGTTTATAAATAGTAAAAATGCAAATATTTCAACTCATCATTATCAAATTCTATCACAGCTTTAAGGAACAGAGGTTTGATGCTATTTAAAATATTTCAGATGATAGAGAAACAAAGAAAAATTATAAAGTCTGCATAACAAAGAGTATTTAAAAAACATAAAAACTACAGTTCAAACATAGTATCATCCCATAACTTTAAAAGAACAGATTGGCAAATAGAACTCACCTGCCAATGATAGGCGTAATTAAAAGGGGGATAGTTTCAGTGATGAAAGAAAGAATTAATTTTAAGAAATCTATTAATATAATTTCCTTGATAATAGGTTAAAAGAAAAAACTTTCTTTAATCATCTTCACACAGGTGAAAAAGGCATTCGATACATCCATCAACTATTACCGTTTTTTAAAATCTTATTATATGTCTTATTATGTATACCCTTGACTTTATATTTAACTATGTTTCAAAATAAAGAGCTATCATAACCCTAAAATTCTAAAAACAATGTTAGAAAATCCAGGAAAAGACAAAGGCCCAGAATATTTCTCCTTCTTTACCTCATTATAAGGAAACACATAGAGGGCCATAAAGGAGACTCATTGCTGTGATGTATGTGATGTGAAGGTCTCGGCCACTTGTTTGTTCACAGCCAACCCCAAATGGACTATTTTCATAATTTAACAGATCATTGCTGCACCTGCTCAACCTTATGACTCCATGAGTCAGACCAAAAGGAGTTGCATCATGACCCGATATCCCACGGTCCAGCACAGTCTCTCCTAGACTTTGGGAACATGCCAACAGTTACTCTTTGAATGCTGAATAGGGTCTCCTTTCAATGCTTCAGAAGGTGCAGCCTTGCTCCAGAGCCCTACAGATCTTCTCTGCAACTCTCCTGTCAGAAAATGCTGGAGATGGCTTATCCACTGTGCTCTTACCACCCACAGTGTGGTACCTGCATGTTGAAATCTAGAGAAAAATTGTTGGGAAAATGATCGCAATTGATCCAAGTAAAACATTAAAAAAAATAGCTCAATGATCATTAAAGGGAATGGAAGCAAAAGTCAAAAGTCAACTTCAAAAAAATTGGCAAGTCCTGCTTTAATTAAAATTACTAAAGAAACCTTTCTTTGGGTCTTCCTCTGTTTGCTTTTGCGCTATTTTTCCGGGCACCCACCCTATAACCCCTCGTTGCTCTCTTACCCCACGTTTGCCTCATTCAGGCATTATCTCTTTCTCCCAAATTACTTACATACTTTCTTTCCAAAGTTGAAGGCTGTTCACTTATCACTTAAAATATTTTCAGCTGTGACCCATCTACCAGTCTAAATCTTGCACTCCCAAGGGCCGTCAGAACATGAGGGCTCCAACTGTTCTCTCGGGAAACTATTGCAAGATGGAGGGAACAGAAACGGATATTGGTCTAAGAAAAGAAGTGAGTTATTTTTAGTATTTATTTATGTAGTTAGTTAGTTTTAGTTTTAGTTTCTGAGACAGAGTCTTGCTCCATTGCCCAGGTTAGAATGTCTGCCAGTCTAGCTCAAAGCAACCTCAAACTCCTGGGTTCAAGAGATCTTCCTGCCTCAGCCTCCCAAGTGGCTGGGACTTCAGACGTGTGCCAGGTTTATCTCTAGTTTCTAAAGCATATAATTATTATTACTATCACTAGTAGTATCATTAGTAATAAACTTGCAACAGAACTCTCAAGTGATGTACTACATCAGTGTGTGAAGACAACACAGTTAAGCTGGTGAATCAGAGGAAGAAATGCTGGTAAGGCATTCAATTCACCCAAGGCGAAAATTACTGACACTTTCTCTGAGAAAACCTAAGCCTTTTGTTCAACAATTTTTATTTCTAAAAATTGAGTGGAAAATTGAGACGTTCCATATAAAGTGAATATACACTTTTGTTTCTATTTATTTGCCTTGCTTTTATCTCCCAATTTCAGACAATAATTTAACCGTAGATGGAGGGATAGTCAATTTTTTTATTGGGGCTGGTCATTGTACTTTGGCTCTAGGACTGTGGGAAGGAAATGGGTTTCATCAGATGATGAGTCATTTTCTTCTGAAGAACTTTAAAAAAAAAGCAAAGTGTTAAATAAAGATTGAAGGAGTTAAAGTAGATAACATAGTGATATGTCCCCCAACATAAATATATACTAATACACAAATAGAATTCTCAAGAAAAAAATGAAGAGTGGGAGGAGGGGCAGATGGAGGGAACGAAGGGAGGGAAGGGAGGAAAAGGGGAGAGAAGTGGGGAAAGAGAAAAATGTCAAGGCAAGACCTTGTATCTTTAACAAAGCTGTCAGCTCCTGGAGGAGGTCAGAGTCTTGGTGTTGTATAGCATTGCCCCTGGGTCTTCCACAGGGATGGGCAAATGTTTCTAGAAATAATTATCCTGCAAATACACAAGATATACGGAAGAGCTTTTCTTTTTCTTTAGAGAAATCAACCCACACAATAAGAAAAAAATTTCCCATACTGTGGGAAAAAAATGTGTATTTCTCACAAACCTAGGCAGGCTGTATAACAGAAGGGGATCAGATTTTTCCTATGAAACAGTTTCCTTTGATTCTATATGTCATTAGCCCATTGTTACTCACCCAGACTAAGGCAACTTACTGGTCAGGCTTCCAAGAGGACAGCTCTAGGAGCCCGGACAACTGATAGAAGGGAGGGTTTAGTGAGTCAGAGCATGCTCCATTATGCCACGGATTGTTTTTCTCATTGCTATGTGTTACTTTCAAAAGTAAATCCCCATAGAATTTACTGTGCTAAATAGAATTTAAAAAAATAGAATGAGTTATACAATTCCAATCTAGTCAGGATCTGAGTAATGTACCATTTCAATGACTCAAAATCAAGAATTGTCCGTGAGGAAAAGACAGAAGAATTCAGATGTGTGAATAATGAGGCATTGACAAAGTCTTGCTAAAGAAAGGTGTTTATTGTATATTCTTAGTTCTTAAATTAATTATCGTTCCTAAAACTAGTTCAAAGAAATTGACTCAGAATGGAATCACAGACAGTTGATTAGTTCAGTGTGCATGTATGAACGTGCCTTGTGTTGCATAGATTCTAGGAAAAAAAAAAAAAAAGAAATGACCCCTTCTCTTTCTAGTGAAAAATAGAGGCATGAATGTGTTCTCTGAGACTATAAACATAGATGAACCTTCACTCTGTGTTAAACACCTGCTAGGTCTGGGGGATAAGGAATGAAGAACAGATACAGACCCCACCTAAAGATGCTCACAGTCTAGTTGGGATTCAGGATATAAAAAGTGATTGCAGTCTCATCTAACAGGCATTGAGGTAGAGGTATTAACAGGATGCAGTGGGAAACAACTGATTATTGAAGCCCAGATATTTTGCAATTCAAAATTAAGTACAATAGAAGTGTGAATATGTGATGTGGGAGCATAAAGGGTTTCAAGTGCCACCTGAAGACGTAAGACGAGACTTCCCTCGTAGAAGGTAACATTTGAGATGGGTTGGAGAAGATCAGTAGGGTATTTCTGGTGATGAATTTCAGATGGGGAACGTATCAGAAGCCTTACATTTGCCTGGTCTGGACAGGAAATACTAAGAAGTTTCTTGAGAAGAGGAGGCTAAACATCAGGGAGTGGCATAATGCCACCAGAATGAAAAATTAGCTACAGAATGTCAAAGGCAATTTGTAATAAGCCAAAAAAAATTTTGCACTTTTTCTGATAGTCAAGAAGCCAAAATAACTGAGCTGAGGAAGAGCATGATGAACTCCCTCCACGCCCGTCGCTTTCACTTGCTTTCCCTCCCTCTCCTTTCTTCCAAGTGAACATACGTAGCCAACTAGAAAGTCCTTCTTGCCCTAAGAATAAAAGCGATATAAAGCCTTGGGGGGGGGGGGATGGAGAGTAAAGAAGGTGAAGGGGTTTACCTCTAATGAACACTTCTTTTTTACTGTTTAGAGGCGTCGTTACCTACTGTGTTTTGGTGAGATCAGGCTGAACTTAAGAAAAGTGCATAGGGATTGGAGAAGTGAATATGGGGAATGAGAAGGGAAATTTACAAAATAAAAATGAAAGATGTGCCATGGAGCCAAAGTCAAGGTGAGATTCAAAAATCTTAAATTTATAATTCCATGTTGCTCTTTAGTCTAACGCAAGACAGGAGATAGCACAGTTAGGTTACTCTAAAAGGTGGAATTCTATTCCTAGATGGAAAGTCACAGTTGGAGAGGAAGTTTGAAAAGTTTCAGAACAAGCTAAAAATGTGTGTACTAACACATCTGAGACCCAGGAATGTGTTTGATTTGGTTAAACATCCATATATGAAAGATAACTGAGGCTGGAAGCAAACAAGGCCAAGTGATTTCTCATGGTCATTAAAACATTATTACTGGCCAGGTGTAGTGGTGCCTCATGCTTGTAACCCTAGTGCTCTGGGAGACTAAGGCAGGTGGATTGCTTGAGCACTGAAGTTTGAAACTAGCCTGAGCAAGAGACTCCAGTCTCTATACAGTACAGGAAAAGATTAGCAAGTGTAGCGACACGTGCCTATAGTCCCAGATACTTGGGACGCTAAGGCAGGAGAATCGCTTGAGCCTAGAATTTTGAGGTTGCAGTGAGCTGTGATGATGCCACTGCACTCTAGCCCAGGTGACAGTTGTTTCTTTTTTTAACTGTCTTAAAAAAAAAATCACTACTGACAGATAACAGGGCGCAAACTGCTATCCTAGATCATCTTGTGCTATGTTAGCTAGTTCAGCAGGGTTAAAGTCACTTTAATATGTATCTTAAAAATACAAATCAGCTTGTGGTCCAGTTTTTTTCCTCATTATGTTTAAACTATTTTTGGCTTTTCAATTGCAATGATATCTTTAAAGAAAACTGTTCTGTTTTAGTCATTTTATAAATAAAAACACAGAGCATACAGGTAGGATGAACAATTTTAGAGATCTAACATACAACATGTAAAGATGCTAAAATTACAGTGGTTTTGTATCAGGGATTTTTGTTAAATAAGTAGATTTTAGCTGATCTTGTCATAAAGCAGTAACCATGTGAGGTGATAGAAATGTTAATCTGTTTCACTATAGGAACCATTTCACTATCTTCATGTATTCCATAATATTTGTAGGTTTCAAATATATACAATAAACTTTCTTTTTAAAAATATGTTGATGTTGCATGACCAAAACCTAGTCACTTGTGGTCCTTGATCAGTATCCTTAGTGTTAGCTAACATGATGGATGCTGACTGATCTTCAGCCTCTCTGCTGACCAGCATCCAGCGAATATCAAATGCAGACGGAGGTTCTGAACAGCAGAACACACAGGCAGCTGTTTACTTCTTTGTCCCTTGACTCATTAAGCTGTAAGAAGTGCCTACAGAAATTCCGCAGAGCATAAATATTCACTGTTTGATATGCACAGGCTTATCTTGTTGGCTACGGGTGACCTTTTTCTGAAAGGCACCAAAGGAATTGTATGAGGGAGTAGGGCAAAATATTCACACTGAAGTTTGTCTGAGCACAGGGGTCTCCTTGTATCACAAAAAATTATTTTTAGTTTTCTTTTAAGAGAGGGTTAGCTCTCTTAAAGGGCAAAAGAATGTTCTGTCAACAAGAAGATTTTACATAATTATGCTCAAAACTGGAGGCCTGAAGTGAAGTTGCATAATATAGATACCATATTAGATTCAACTCAACTGAAGGCACCCAGTTCATAGAGCTTCTCTCTCCTGACTGTAAGCTCTGTCCTTCAGAGGGGCTGTGTTTTAACCTTTAATGGTATATATCTATAGCTGTATCTATACACTTTTACTATTCTTTTCTTGATTGTTCCAGAGATCATTACATGTGTCCTGGACTTTCTAATACAAAATACTAACTTTTATACTTCCCTCATAATTCTAGAAATTTAGGACACTTTAATTCCATTTCCTTTAGTGATGAATTGGATTATTTTCCCCAATTCTCTACTCCTTTCCTGTGACAGAAATGTGCATCCATAACTTTTGTCACCTGATGTTGGGAGGGCCTCAGCTACAGCAAGCAGAATATGCTTTCTTGTTTTATTGATGTTCAGACTAGTGAAGCCACTTGCTTTGACTAGTGGCATGTAACGTACATAACATGAACAGAAGTTTTAAATGTGCTCATATGGTTTGGCTTTTTCTTAGCCAGGGTTCTCCAGAGAAACTGAGCCAATAGGTTTATAGAGAGTCATACAAGAAAAGATTTATTATAAGAATTAGCTCACATGATTACAGAGGCTGAGAAGTCTCACCTTTGTTGTCTGCAAGCTGGAGAACCAGGAAATCTGGTGGTGTAACTCTCAGGTCAAGGCCAAGGCCTTACAAATAGGAGGGCGTGAGGGCAGGTGCTAGTGTAAGTTCCAGAATCTAAAGGCCCAAGAACCAGGAGTTCATATATTCAAAAACAGGAAAGAATAATTTCCCCAGCTCAAGATGAGGCTGGGAAAATTTTCCCTTCCCACACCATTTTGTTCTATGAGAGTTCTCAATAGATTGGACTGTGTATGCTCACATTAGGGACAGCACATTTTCTTTATCCACTCCACTCATTCAAATGCTAATTCTTCCAGAAACACCCTCACAGACACACCAAGAAATAATATTTTACTGGCTATTTGGGCATCCCTTAGCCCAGTCAAGCTGACACATCAAATTAATCACAGCAGGCATGTACACTTGCACTTTTGGTATTTTCATAAGAAGAGAATGCCCCCAAAGAAGCCCATAACCCATAAATAAGACATGTGGAGCACACCTGAAATCAAACTACAGCCTTCTGCCAAGCACAGATGAGCTGAAACAAAGCTCAGCTGGTTCACAAACCCATGCGTGAGATGCATGTATGTATATACAGACATCCCTCAGTATCTGCAGGGAATTGGTTCAAGGACTCTGGTGGGGTATAAAAATCCAAGAGGCTCAAGTTTCACAGTTGGCCTTGAGAAGCCCACAGATAGGAAAAGTCAGCCCTTCATCAGGCTGCCATATTCATGGGTTTGTATTATACACATACTATCTTTCTGATCTGTAATTGGTTGAGTCCTCATTGTGCAAACTGTGAATACAGAGACCATAATGAAAGTACCAAGAGTTTGGATACAAGGACTAGATGTGTCATTATGATAAATTATCAATACTTTTGGCTTTGTGTGTGCTTGCATTAGGGTGTTTGTGTGGGAACGGGTGGTGGAGGGGAAAACCACTTTTCTTTCTTTCTCCTGTCTGCAACCTGAGAAATGAGTAGACAAGAATGCCTGATCTCACATTGTGTGTCAGTCTGTATCATTATAAGCCACTGGGGTTTTGAGATTGTTTGTTGCTATCATTATTATGATAACTGTTGATTAATAAAAGCAAATATCAAAGTAGGAAAGGAAAGGCTAATGGTGGAACTTTAGAGAAAGAATGAAGCTAATTCTTAGGAACTAAGAGATGAATAACGATGGAGCTTTCTGTGATTGAAGGTAAAATCCTCTCTAAGGGAAGAAAGCATCATGAGCATTCAAGGGGATATTATAGGAGGGCCCCAACAGAGAACCCCAACTCTAAAGGAAGAAAACATAAACAAATATCTTCTCTCATTCTGAAAGCTGTGTGTTTGCTTCAGTTGTTTTGCCCTTAATGGTGCAGAACCTTTTTAAACTGATCATGTTTGTATTTACCTAAGTGAACCTGAAGAACATTCTCCTTAGTAAAGTATCACAAGAATGGAAAAGGAAGTATTCAATGCACTCAATACTAATGTGAAACTAGTAGATGAACAACTACACACCCACGTGAGAGAAAAACTGAATTAAATTCAAGTGGAGGGTAGAGAGAGAAGGGAGGAGAAAGAGGAGAGGATGGGAGGGGATTGGTGTGGTCTCACCTAACAGCCACAACGTATGGGTGCATAGCACACTTCCTGGACAAGGGGCTCAACCACAACTTGAACTTTACCTGATAAATGCAAACAACTGAATTGCTTATGCCCTTATATTAATCTGGAAAAAAAAAACCTTTGCTTCAGGTAGTGTGAAGATTCTGAATTCACTGGGCCCATCCTGGCTGCTGGAGTCTGGAATCTGTGGTGAGATGTGGTGGGGACAAGGACAACATTGAGATCAGTGAGATAAAATGGCAGTTGTGGAAGATTCACTACAGTGTCAAATGCTATTGGCAGCAGTAGGACCACTACCTAGGAGTTTTGGAAGACTAAGGTCATCAATGTCTAGAAGGACATTGGCCTCCACAGTGCCCAGCAGCACTGACAACACACTCTGAGGTTATAGGGCTAGAACAGAGGCCAACACACAATCTGTGTTGTCTGATTCTAACAATCCTAATACAAAGTTATTAGTTCAATCCTATCACAAATTTAAACACCTGAGTTGCCAAGCATTCATTTCATTTCAATGATTTGATAAAACTAGACAAAAACATAGCAAACTGGTTGAGAGGGCAGGCTCTAAAATCAGATTATCTACCTTGCAACACTATCCCTTCATTCACTAGTTATTTGACCTTGATTGCTAATTTTCTCTGTGCTTCAGTTTTTTCATCTATAAAGTACAAATAATAATGGTAACTTCCTCATGGGGTGGGCATAATTATTAAATTAGTTAACACATGAAAAAGACTTATACCAATTTTTAGCACTACATAAAAAATTGAACAAATGCTAGCTAGTTTTATTACCCGCTTTATTAAGGAGAGTTTATGGAATCTCCCTTGCTTTCTTCTCTCATGTCTCTTCTTAAAGAAGACCATAATGAAAGCAGCAAAAAGTTGAGGATGGGAATTACATGTTGTTCAGTGATAAATTATTAATATTTTTGCCTTGGTGTGTGTTTGTGTGAGTGGAATGGAGGCAGTGGTTAAGGGAAATATCTCTTATCTCCTGGCTGTGGCCTGGGAAATGAGTAGATAAGAATGCCATTTTTCCCTTTATGCTGATTTTGGGGGTTGGCTATTCTCGTGAAACAGTTCAGAGTTAATACACTCCTTCTTGAGTAAATATTAAGAAATGTGGAAGAGGAGCAGTTTTAAGCTAGTGGAAATTTACCAGAGAAATCCATGCAATCCAGATTACCAATGTTTTGTTACACAGAGACAAGAAAAAGAATACTATGAAATCAATGCACACAATATTGATTTGTAATTATCTCTGATTTCATGGATATTTAATCAAATGCTCCTAGGTTGAGGACTCCCTAGTATTTTAAAAGTATAAATAATTGAAAAATTTATGACAAAAGTCGAGTCTTACAAGGGACTAGGGAATACCTGAATGAGAGTTCCTAAGAACAAGATCTGTAGGAAAGTTAAATGAAAAGGGACATGAGCAGATAAATTATAACACAAAATAGACTGTGATACAGCCACCAAAATAATGCTGTAGGTATTTTTTGAAATCTAATTATGTCCATGATACAAAATTCTAGGGTAAACTCAGGTTACAAAATAGTTTTTTTTTTTGTTTGTTTGTTTGTTTTTGATGTTTTTGGCCAGGGCTGGGTTTGAACCCGCCACCTCTAGCATATGGGGCCGGCATCCCACTCCTTTGAGCCACCGGTGCTGCCCACAAAGTAGTTTTATAATAATTATAAATAATGAGTTTTATAACAATAATTTTAATTATTTAAATTAAAAGGAGAAAGCAAGAAAGTATATGTCCCTATGCATGTATATGTCTACTAAAAATTTTGGAAAGATACACATGAAAGTGTGAACACTGGTCATTTTTGTATAATAGACTAAAACTGATACTTTTAAAAATTGGTTATCATTATCTAATATTTTACAAGTATGTTATGTACTCAGGGGGAAATCAAAAGGACATTTTTAAACCTACTTACAGAATTTAAAACCTGTTTCTGCATTCATATGAAACATTCTTGAATGGCCCTTGAGATAGTGACCAAGAAAGATGATAAAGATTAACAGGTACAGTTTGTTATTCACTTTTCAAATGTGCAAACAAATCAAATTAGACCTTTTAAATTTTAAATTATCATGGGTACATAACGGGTATATTATCTATGTAGGGTGCATGTGATGTTTTTACACAGGCGTACGATGAGAATCAAGCCCGAGTAATTGAAGTATCCCTCACCTCCAGCATTTATTATTTCTTTGTGGTAGGAACATTCCAGTTCCACTCTTTTAGTTATTTTAAGTCTATCCTAACTTATTGTTTATTACAGTCACTTTGTTGTGTAACAAATATCACTCATTCTATCTACCTAACTGTATTTTTGCATCCATTAACCATTAATAATCTCCACTTTATCTCCCCACCATACGACTCTTCCAGCCTCTTGTAACCATCATTCTAGTCTTAGTCTCTATGAGATCAATTGTTTTACTATTTAGGTCCCACATATGAGTAAGAACATGTGATATGTGCCTTTCTGTGCTTGGCTTATTTCACTTAACATAATGTTCTCCAGTTCCAATCATATTGTTGCAAATGACAAGATGTCATTATTTTTGTGGCTATATAATATTCCATGTGTATATATATATATTACAATTTCATTATCCATTCATCTGTTGATGGACACTTAGGTTGATTCCACTCCTTGGCTATTGTAAATAATGCTGCAATGGGAGTGCAGATGCCTTTTTGATATACTGATTTTTCATCCTTTGGTTATGTACGCAGCCAGTGGGATTGCTGGGTCATATGGTAGTTCTATTTTTAGTGTTTTGAGGACACTACCATTGTCCTTAGTGGTTGTGCTAATTTACATTCCTACTAACAATGTCAGAGAGTCCCCTTTCTCCACATTCTTTACAGCACTTACTATTGACTATCTCTTTGATAACATCCATTTTAACTAGAATGAGGTGACATCATCTCTGTGTATGTAGTTTTTATTTGCATTTCTCTGAGGACTAATGATTTTGAGCAAGTTTTCAAATACCCATTGACCATGCATATGTCTTCTTTTTTTTTTTTTTTTTTTTTTTTGAATTTATTTATTTTTTTATTGTGGAGAAGGGGCAGGGAAAGAAGGCGGGGGAAGAGGTGAGTGACAGGGTCGGGCCAGTGGCATGGTACCACATTGGCTGTATCTAGGTAGAG
>CAUYPK010038863.1:0-17162 GCA_963574355.1 Loris lydekkerianus | reverse complement strand
AGGATACCGAGCCTCGGCCCGGAAAGCACAACTTTGCTGAACTGAGGTAACGTACCTAGGCTACACTCTCTGGGAAGGACAGAGATGGTTGATGGAGGCTCGTAAGCAAACCGTGACCCAAATACCTGTCCCCTGGTCACCTCAACATGTACGAGAATTCTTAGGAATGTGGGATTTTGTCGCTTATGGATACCAGGATTTGCCACACTGGCATCCCCCTTGTACCCCCTAACCAAGGACAGTGTCCCCTTTCAGTGGGGACCCCACCAACAGCAGGCCTTTGACAATATCAAAAGAGCCTTACTCACTGCCCTGGCTCTTGCACTACCCGACATATCCAAGCCCTTCACTCTGTACATCGATGAGAAAAACGGGGTAGCATGGGGAGTACTCACCCAAGCCTTGGGCCCCTGGAACCAGCCAGTGGTGTACCTGTCAAAGAAGCTAGAGACCCAGTTGCCAGTGGATGGCCAGCTTGCCTGAAATCAGTGGCAGCAACCACCCTGATCTTAAAGGATGCAGACAAACTAACCATGGGACAGAAATTTACTATCATAGAACCCCATGCATTAGGCGGCATCATAAGACAGCCCCCTGACCGCTGGATGTCAAATGCCCACATGACCCATTATCAGAGTCTCCTACTAAATGAAGAAAGAATCCATTTCGGAACACCAGTCCACCTCAACCCCGCCACTCCCCTGCCCAACACCTCAGACTCAGAAGCGGTCCTCCACAGCTGCCAAGAAATACTGGCCGAGGAAGCAGGGACTCGATGAGACCTCAGTGACCAACCCCTGACGGACGCCCAGCTAACCTGGTATACTGATGGGAGCAGCTCGATTCTGGCAGGTAAAAGGGTGGCTGGGGCGGCAGTAGTAGATGATCAGCAGACAGTATGGGCCAGCAGCCTCCCCGAAGGTACTTCAGCACAAAAAGCAGAACTTATTGCCTTAACCCAAGCCCTGTGACTTGCTGAAGGAAAGCGGGTTAATGTCTATACAGACAGTAGATACGCCTTTGCCACTGTTCATGTCCATGGGGTAATATACCAGCGCAGAGGTCTCCTCACCTCGGCTGGCAAAGACATCAAGCATAAATCAGAAATCTTAGATCTCCTGGAAGCAGTTCATCTCCCGGCCAGAGTAGCCATCATCCACTGCCCTGGACATCAGAAGAAGGGGACAAGGGTTGCAGATGGAAACCGTCGTGGCTCTTACTCCAATTCCCCCGACCTCTGCTCCAGGCGGCCATGTAATCCAACAGTCCTTACATTTACATCCGCTGGACGGGCACCAGGCATTGACTGGGAAACTGGGCAGACCTGGGGACTTAGATTATATCAGTCCGGATATGATAAGGGCCTCCTCTTCACTATCCAGAAAATAGAGCGACCCATAATCCAACATCATCCTATAGCAGTCGGGCCTAGCCAAATGTTCTATAATGCAAACCCCTTGTCCCCACCGCCGCACCCCACGCCCCGAGCACACCACCCCTTGTCCCTACCAAAATCCCCACCAAAATCCAACCCATCAGACCCTGCACCTCCATCTCCCACACATCAGAGCCGCAACGTCTCTGCCCTGAACCTCCCCTCTCCCGGGGAACGGGCAGCCCCAATTGAGACTGCAGACAAACTTCTTAATCTACTGAAGGGAGCCTTTTTTGCCCTTAACACCACCAACCCCAACCAGACGGCTTCCTGTTGGCTTTGCCTAACCTCAGCCCCTCCTTACTATGAGGGATTTGCTTATTTAGGGCAGTACAATACCTCCACCCACGATGAAGGGGTTAGGAGATGTAATTGGAATACTAGATACAGTCTCACATCCATCGCGGGTCAGGGAACTTGCGTCGGTGCTGTACCTACAACCTATATATATATATATATATATATATATATATATTTTTTTTTTTTTTTTTTTTTTTAATTATAGATAAAAATATGCACCATAGATGTACTTTAGTTTGCCTGAGTGGTTAGCAAGGCATGTTGGGGCAGTGAAGAGGAGAGAGCACATGGGGTAGGATGGCAAAGAGCCACTTGGACAGCATGCCTGAGGGAAGGTGTTTAGATGATGGGAGCTGTAAAAGACATGATATGGGCCACCAGCAAAGTAAACACCCAGGAACTAAAGGACAGAACCTAGCTTCCACAATGATGTAAAAGATAAAATAAAGCAATAAACTTTCACAAAAGAAGATAAATAGAACTTCACCACACTTATCAATTATCTCAATAAACGTTAATGGCTTGAATTCCCCACTGAAGAGGCATAGACTGGCTGACTGGATTAAAAAACACAAGCCATCCATCTGATGTCTGCAGGAAACACACCTAGCCTCGAAAGACAAATTAAAACTCAGAGTTAAGGGTTGGAAGACAATTTTTCAGGCAAATGGAATTCAAAAGAAAAAGAGGAGTTGCAATCTTATTTTCAGATACAAGTAGATTTAAAAACTAAAGTCAAAAAAGACAAAGATGGACACTTCATATTGGTCAAGGGAAAAATACAAGACGACATTTCGATTCTAATATTTATGCACCCAACTTAAATGCTCCCAGATTCTTAGAACAGACCTTAATTACTCTGACCAATATGATATTCTATATCACCATAATAACAGGGTACTTGAACACTCCTCTTACAGGCCTAGACAGATCCTCTAAACAGAAATTAAACAAAGATAAGGGATTTAAATGAGGCCCTAGAACAACTGTGCTTGATAGACGCTTATAGAACACTCCATCACAAAGCTAATGAATATACATTCTTCTCATCAGCCCATGCAACATTCTCCAAAATTGATCATATCCTAGGACACAAAACAAACCTCAACAGAATCAAAAGAATTAAAATTTTACCTTCTATCTTCTCAGACCACAAGGCATTAAAGGTGGAACTCAACTCCAACAAAAATGTTCAACCTTATCACAAAGGCATGGAGATTAAACAACCGTATGCTGAATGACAGTTGGGTGCAGGAAGAAATAAAAGAAGAAATCATTAACTTCCTTGAGCATAACAATAATGAAGACACAAGCTACCAAAACCTGTAGGATACTGCAATAGCAGTCCTGGGAGGAAAATTCATCACTTTAGATGCCTACATCCAAAAAAACCCAGAAAGACAGTGCATCAACAAACTCATAAGCCACCTTATAGAATTAGAAAATGAAGGACAATCTAAGCCTAAACCCAGCCAAAGAAAAGAAATATCCAAAATTAAATTAGAGATTAATGAAATTGAAAACAAAAGAATCATTTAGAAAATTAATGAAACAAAAACTTTTTATTTATTTATTTATGAATATAAAACTTAGCCAGACTAACTAGAAATAAAAAAGCAAAGTCTCTAGTAACATCAATCAGAAATGATAAAGGGAAAATAACAACAGATGCCACATAGATACAAGAGATTATTTCTGAATACTACAAGAAACTCTATGCCCAGAAATTTGACAATGTGAAGAAAATGGATGAATATTTGGAATCACACCCTCTCCCTAGACTTAGCCAGGAAGAAATAGAGCTCCTGAACAGACTAACTTCAAGCACTGAGATCAAAGAAACAATAAAAAGTCTCCCAACGAAACAGGCCCTGGTCCGGATGGCTTCACACCAGAATTCTATCAAACCTTCAAAGAAGAGCTTATTCCCATACTGCAGAAATTAGTCCAAAAAATTGAGGAGGAAGGAATCTTCCCCAACACATTCTACAAACCAAACATCACTCTGATACCAAAACTGGGAAAAGACCCAACTAAAAAGGAGAATTTCAGACAAATTTCACTAATGAATATAGATGCAAAAATTCTCAACAAAATCCTAGCCAATAGATTACAGTCATACATCGTGATCAAATAGGTTTCATTCCAGGGATGCCAGGGTGGTTTAACATATGCAAGTCCATAAACATTATTCACCATATTAACAGAAGCAAAAACAAAGACCATACGATCATCTCAATAGGTGCAGAAAAAGCATTCAATAAATCCAGTGTTCTTTTCTAATTAGAACACTGAAGAGTATAGGCATAGGTGGCACATTTCTTAAACTAATTAAAGCTATCTACGACAAACCTACAGGTAATATGTTACTGAATGGAGTAAAACTGAAAGCTTTTCCACTTAGAACTGGAACCAGACAAGGTTGTCCTCTATTGCCACTACTACTCACCATAGTGCTGAAAGTTCTGCCAATACAATCAGGCAAGAAAAGGAAATAAAGGGCATCCAAATGGAAGTAAGGAGGTCAAGCTCTCACTCTTTGCTGGTGATATGATCTTATACTTAGAGAACTCCAAAGACTCAACCACAAGACTCCTGAAGTAATCAAAAAATACAGTTATGTCTTAAGATATAAAATCAATGTCCACAAGTCAGTAGTTTTTGTATATGCCAATAACACCCAAGATGAGAGACTAATTAAGGACACAACCTCCTTCACCATACCTTCAAAGAAAATGAAATACCTAGTAATATACCTAGCAAAGAAGGTGAAGGACCTCTATAAAGAAAATTATGAAACTCTAAGAAAAGAAATAGCAGAGGATATTAACAAATGGAAGAACATACAATGCTCATGGCTGGGAAGAATCAACATTGTTAAAATGTCTATACTTCCCAACATGAGATTCAATGCCATTCCTATTAAAATACCAACATTGTACTTTCAAGACTTGGAAAAAAAAATTCTTCGTTTTGTATGGAACCAAAACAAACAAACAAACAAACAAACAAAAAAACCCCAAATTGCTAAGGCAGTTCTTAGTAATAAAATCAAAGCTGGGGGCATCAGCATAACAGACTTTAGGCTGTACTACAAGGCCATAGTGGTCAAAACAGCATGGTACTGGCACAAAAATAAAGACATAGACATTTGGAATCAAATAGAAACCCAGGAAATGATACTAACATCTTATAGCCACTTAATCTTCAATAAACCAAACAAGAACATACAGTAGGGGGAAGAATCACTATTCAATAAAAGATGCTGGGAGAACTGGATATCCACATGTAAAAGACTGAAACTAGACCTGCACCTTTCTCCACTCATACAAATTTTTTCAGGACAAATAAAAGACCTAAATTTAAGGCATGAAACAATAAAAGTCCTCAAAGAAAGCATAGGAAAAACACTTGAGGATATCAGCCTGGGGAAAGACTTTATGAAAGACTCCATGGCAATTGCAACAACAATAAAAATTAAAAAATGGGACTTAATTAAACATAAAAGCTTCTGTACAGCTAAGGAAAACAAAACCAAAGCAAATAGACAACCTATACCATTGTGTAGGAAAGGATACTTGCATATTTTGAATAAGACAAAAGCTTAATAACTAATTAATCCACAGAGAACTCTAATGAATCCACATGAAAAAAGCCAACAATCCCATATATGAATGGGCAAGAGAAATGAACAGAACCTTCTCTAAAGAAATAGATGAATGTCTAGCAAACATATGAAAAAATGCTTATCGTCCCTAATTACCATACAGATGCAAATCAAAACCACCCTAAGATATCATCTAATCCCAGAGAGAATGGCCCACATCACAAAATCTCAAAACTGTAGATGCTTGGGCAGTGCCTGTGGCTCAGTGAGTAGGGCATTAGCCCCATGTACCTGAGGTGGCGGATTCAAATCTAGCCCCAGCCAAAAATTGCAAAACAAACAAACAAACAAACAACAACAAACAAACAAAAAACTGCAGATGCTGTTGTGGATGTGGAGAGGAAGGAACACTTTTACACTGCTGGTGGTACTGCAAACTAATACAACTTTTTTGGAAGGAAGTATGGAGAATTCTCAAAGAACTCAAGCTAGACTTCCCATTTGATCCTGCAATCCCATTACTAGGCATCTACCCAGAAGGAAAAAAAATCCTTTTACCATAAATACACTTGCACTAGACTGTTTATTGTAGCTCAATTTACAATCACCAAAATGTGGAAACAGCCTAAATGCCCACCAACCCAGGAATGGATTAACAAGCTGTGTATATGTACACCATGGAATACTATTCAGCCATTAAAAAATGGAGACTTTACATCCTTTGTATTAACCTGGATGGAAGTAGAAGACATTATTCTTAGTAAAGCATCACAAGAATGGAGAAGCAAGAATTCTATGTACTCAATTTTGATATAGGACAATTAAGTACATGGAGGGGGGTCGGGGAAGGGGAGAGCAGAGAGATGGAAAGAGGGTTAGAGAAGGTAAGAGCAGAGAGAGGGAAGGAAGGAGGGGGTGGGATCTCAGTGTGTGACACACTTTTTGGGGTAAGACACAATTATAAGAGGGACTTTGCCTAACAAATGCAATCAGTATAATCTGGTTTTTTGTACCCTCAATGAATCCCCAACAATAAAAAAATTAAAAAAGAAATTCAGTTTGAGACCTTGCCTCAAGCTCCTCAGAATCTTTGAAGGTGGGGCTCAGGATCTCAGTTTCAGCAACCTAGCCTAGGTGATTCCTATGCATAACAGTTCGAGAGCTACTAGAATAGTGGTTCAGGCCTTGGGGCCTCACTGGGTTTGACTCTCAGCCATTTTCTTGCTTCCCTATACTTCACTTTATAATCAATTAATTAGAAGCAAAGAGAATCCCCACAAAGAGAGGATAACTGAAGAAAAGTCTTGCACATGGGGCTTGGCATAGAGTAGGTACTCAGTAAACATTTTCGAAGTTTTGAGGATCGGAGTGCTTCTTCACTACCCTTCACTACCTAGTGGAGGGAGCCCACTAGCACCTCTCCACCACTCACTCAGCCACAGGCACTATGGCCCTGACCAATTAGGGAAGAGAAAATTGGATGTGCTTGCTTTGGTTGCTCTTTTTTCCTCTTTGAGAATGAGACTGCCCCTGAAAGAGGACAAATCTTCCAGTATTCCTCCAGGATCCAATTCTGGAATGGCACAAGTGGTAAGGGTAGGAGCAGGAAGCCCAAGCACCCCTCATCTATGCTAGCTTCCCCTTCTCAGAGTTAACTCGATTGTGACTGGGTAAGTTATTGCACCTAACCCCAGGTTCAGCAGTAGGAAGCTGTAATGGTATGGCCCCATTTACTATCACTTCTGGTGACCCACTGGAGACCTTGTGCTTCCCATTTCTTCCATCCTGCCCTTTTCATATTTAGTGGTCAAAGCAGAGGGGGAGCATACACACCAAAGGATGTAGCAGAATCATTGAACTACAAGCTACAGCTGCTTCCAGGGCACTTGGGGTTTGGGCCAAGGAACTCAGCAAGAAGTGGAGTCACCATCCCTGCAAAGGAAATTGATGCTGAGGAGCAGGAGGCAGGAGGGCTCCTATAACCAACAGGGACATGGCACCCAGGGGGCCCTCTTTGCAACTCCCCTGACCAACTTTGATGATAAATGAACACATTCAGCAACCACAGCCTAAGGAGGTTGGTGTTCAGGGTCTGGAGTCATCAGTGTCTGAGTCACATCGCAAGCCACCTAGACCAGCAGACGTATGTTGCTAAAGATGAGGGAGACAACAAATGACACCTCTCGCCTCAAAACTGGATACTGTGATAGGAGTTGCCTCACTAACCTTTTTCTTATCTCCCTCTGCCAGGGAAAGTGGCCTGCAGGAATGCTAAAGAAGCCGCTTCCAGAAACTGCATGAAGAAGGACATCCATGCAGTGGATGCTCTCATGGGCCCCAGGATCCACCTTAGGGACTGAAGGATTTGTCCTCCTTCTACTGAGGGTGCTGGAGCAAATAGCCCTCTCTGGAAATTGCCCTTGACCCAAGATTGCTGCCTTTCAAGGTCATGCCCCCTTTTCAGATGTAGCCTGAACCCAATGACTGGCCCTTATAGAAGTATACATATTGTATAATATGGCAACCACTGCTAATAACAATGCAATGGAGTCTCAAAAATTGCTGAGGGTAGATTTTAATGTGATCTCACCACACACAAAAACAATTAAGAAGAATGTAACATAACACATATGTTAATTAGCTTGATTTAGCCATTCCACAATGCATATGTATTTCAAAATATCATGTTGTATACAATAAATATACACAATTTATATTTGTCAACAAAAAGATAATATCATGTAAATATAACTATGGAGAGTTGCAAATAGAAAAAAAGAGAATTACTAAATTGAGAGGGGTGTCAGGGACTGAGAGAGCTTGACATAAATCCTCCTCTTCCAAGGTACAATATGAAAAGATAATGTCTAGAACTAGAATATTCATAGTTTTCAGTATTAGCATTTTTTTAGTTAATAAATTTTGTAAAAGCCAGAAGAACTGTAAGTCATTTCCTTGTAGTATATACACATAGCTGGCAATTATTACAGTGGTCACAGACAGGGCTTGTTGTTTGTAGTAACCCCCATAAAACAATTGAGAATTTACCATCACATATAACTTTAGTAGAAATAAAAATTAGATTGAAATGAAAAGGAAGGGTAAAGACCCAGCATGCTCCAGGGAGTCAGCTGAGGTCTTTGATAACACTGCACCATCACTGAACTTTCCCTTGCTTCCATTCCAGCCCCTCCTATGGAGTAGATCCCCAAAGAACTCCCTATTAAACATCTGCAAGCTAATCTCCATCTTAGATTTTGCTTCCTGCCAACCAGCAACAGAAACCCATTTTGCTCCCACAGTAAGCAACACCTTTCAATCTAGCCCTTAGTTGTATTTCAGTTGATTTCACCCTACAACTTCCTTACTCTCTGCCTGATTTCTCAGAATCTGGACAGGGAAGGGAGCCACTATTTATTTGCTGCTTCGGAATTCCAATGGCCATTATAATGAAGAAATTCAGGAAAGGCCAGTGTATGGGGCATGCAAGGCACAAAGAGTGTCATTACCATGTGCATCACCATTTATAGGACAAGAACCGTGCCAAGGGCTCCAGGTCCAGGGAAACCAGAGATGGACACAACCACAGCAAGATGAAATTTAACTTGAGGCATTATCCTTCTGAAGCAGCCTCACCGCAGAGCACCTTTCAGCCAAGGATTAGACCAAGAGTCACTTGACAATAACAAGGGACAAGGTCTTAAATGCACCTGAAAAACCTTATCATCCTGGCCAGTCATTAGCTTTTAGCTCCAGTGAAAGGAACATGAACTTTGTCCCAGTAAGAATGACAATGTTTGATTGCCAGTTTCCCTATCACTATCTGCATGACCCTGAACAAGCCACGTAACTTGGCTAAGCCTACTTTGCTAAGCCTCCTCATCTGTAAAATAGAATAAGAAGAATCTTGGAGAGTTGGTGGGAGGATTAAATAAGATAATGTATGTAAAGCCTCTAGCACACAGCCTGGCTTTCAACAACTCATAGCATTACTATTTTTCACATAAGGGATTTCTAAGCTTTTCAACATGATGAGTTGTGACTGGTTTCTCCTAGCCGATTCATATACCTCCCACTGTGCCATTTCTAAATAGGGAGACTATTTACACTTGAGCAGAACAAAATGTAGGTTTTTCAGGCAGCTATATAGGACAGGGAGCCATCTAATGAGCATTGCTTATTTTTATCCACCACTTTTGCATTTTAGCTGTTGCTATTTTGGTATAGGTCAGGCCTTCTGGTAAAAATGTTATTCCTGCTCACCTGCAATGGGTGATTTATATAATTGCACTTGGCCTCAAGGTCCAGAAAAGCAATGAGCTCCAAACGGAGAAAAATGTTACAGCACAACTGAAGGCCATATGAGAATGGCAGACCAGAAGTTCAGGGCTGAGAACTGGCAGAGTTGGTGACATGGCTGGACCAGGATCTTTGTTAGGAAAGTGCCACCCTAGAAATGAGGTCTCCTTGGTTATGGCACAATTCTCAAATCACTGGCCATTACCCCAGAGTCCATTGCAGGAAAGCAATGCTAATAATTCAGAGAAACATACTACCCCAGAAGGAGGTTCAAGGCTTCCATCAGAAGAAAGCCACTTCCTATCCAGACTTTTGGCTTCTATGGGCAACAAATATTTGGTCAAAGAATCCACTATCCAGCCAACTGTGTCCCTGGTCTCCAGATTTGGAAAAACTAGAAAATGGGCCTAGTCAAGGGCTAAAGCAAGACAACCAAGGGAGTATCCTAAGAAGTAAGGACCCCAGCCCCACCTGAGCAGGCTGCTTGGTGTCTGGGAGAACAAGCCAACCCAAGCCACCTAAAGAGGGATCTTGCCAGCTTCCTTGGCCTATTCTCCTCCCAGCACAATCCCACCAACTATACTCCGGGACACATCCAGGAAACAGGGCAGTTTTGATTCTGTACCTCGCCACTGTCTTTCTCCTTCCCCTTCTATTGTCTTTCCACATTCCATCACATAGACTGCGTTTGGGAAAAACTCCAGAGTGGATTTTCCCTTCTGAAATCATCTTCTCCTGGATGGTTTCCTGTTGATGTTCATCTGATTGCATAATGGAAAGCTTCATCTGATGCAAACAATCAAGAGAGCATGGAGATGGGGATATGGTACTCCAGAGGGCTCTGATGACCCTGACTTTTCTGAAATCACTACCTGAGGCCCATTCTGCCCTAGAAGCCCTTCCCTTACTAATTATACTAGTATATGCATCACATGGGGGCCTTGGGCCAAACTATAACAGAAATAACAATGCCATCAATTGAATACTGTGAAAATACGAGCTTTGCACACATTTTATTAATCCTCATAATACATCTATGAAAGTCAGTATCTTCTCATCTTACAGGTAAAAAAAAACAAAACTTAAGATTGAGAGAGGACAAATAACTTGCCTAAGTCACATAACTAATAAGTGGCACAACTAAAATTAAACACCATTTTCCCTGACTACATGGCCAAGGCTCTTAACCACTACCAACCCTGGGCCTTAGATAAGGTTGTCCATGTGCATATTGCAGCTCAGGTGCCCCTTCCTCCAGATAGCTCTTCCTAATCTCACACACTTCTACCTCCCTCCCAGCAGGTTTAGAAGCTGCTCCCCTGGGCCCAGGGCCAAATCTTGGCCATAGCTACGTTGCTCTGCATTCCTCCAGGGACAGGTACCCTGCGGTCTCAAGGCAACATGTGGCCCTCCAGATTCCCTTGAATGGCATCCGAACTTCAAAGAACAAATCCCCTTATTAAAAGATTAGTTCAGTAGAATTTGGATTTTGTCAAAAGACCACTGTCAAGGATTCAGAAGGCCACATGTAGCCCACGAGATTAGTCTGTTTCCCAGAAACCAGTCTGTTTTAGCCAATCCAGTTAAGTTTTATCAATTGGAATGTAACTAGGGGTGCCTGGTTTAGTCAAATTACTTAAAATTTTTCAAGGTAAGGGTGTGCACAGTCAAAACTCATCCTCCCTCTCCTGTCTGGGAACTTAAGGTCTCAGCATTGAGACTGTAGCTATAAGTTTTCTAAAGTAAGCACTCAGGCCCCAAATCTCTTTCTCATTTCCTCTGACAGCCTAAGCTTGGTTCCTTTCCATTATATGCAGGAAAAATTGCATTTAAACTAGTAAACCCTCATCCCCAATGCGGTCCTAAATTATTCAAAACCAGAGTAATTATCCTTTAAATAGTATCATAGATTCACCTCCCTTTGCTACCATGTCCTTACCTCTAAAACTAAGAATGAACGTCACTACCAAGAGGGACTAGTTTCTAATGAAATTAGCTAACTGTAAGTCTTATTGGCAATTAACTGATTAGTTATGCTAGCTAGGACCAAAAGGAATCTCCTGGACACCAAAGTAAAATCCAGAATCTCTAAAAGTCATGTCAGCTGACAGTTTAACCCAGGTCCCGTGGCACAGTTCAGAAAACAGGCTCTGAAGCTGGACTGACTAGCTGGTTCCCACTTACTGGCCTTGTCATCTCACATTGCTGACTTCAGTTTCCTCATCTGAAATTATGGGGAATGTGTTGGCTCCTTGACCATAGGATTATTGTGAGGTTTAGTAAAATAATCTAAGTGAGGTACTTAGCATGCTGACAAGTGTGTAGAAATCTTTAGTGTAATTAAAACTATTTAGTGTTTTAAGAAACTGTTCCTGTTCAAGATAAAATTTAAATTACTCCAAAGAGATTTGGCCCCTTGAAAAGTAAGCTCTGTTAGCAGAAAGTCAGTCTTGTTAACTGTTACAACTGTGACTGACAAGTCTTGCAGAAGCCGTAAGATTTGTGGATAATTTCATTTGCCGAAGGATGGAGTCTGTGGGTTTGTCCACTTTATCAACGGCTGTTTTCCCTCTGTGAATAACTGGACATAAGAATGGATTTATTTGCTGCATGGTCATCTTCTTTATGCCAATGGTCCTGGCTTCAGACTTTATTCATTCTCCCGTTTGGGGATGGGTTTTTTTTTCTTTGTCCCCTCAGGGTGCTCCAGGCCTGGTATGTGACACAGGTCCACAGATGTTCCAATTCTGACCAGGATTATCTTCTGACCAACTAGATTATGTGGTCTCAGGTAAACTCTCTCTTAGCTTCAATGATCCCTGGGACTGCCATCTCCTTATCTGGGCAGTGTTGGAGGGGACTGTGCTAGAACCCAGGCCCAGGTGAGCAGCAGAACAAAGCTGATGCATACCAAGCAGAGGTGCTCTTGGTCCCTGTTTGCTAAAAATGGTCAGCTACCCTGGGGAAGCCTGGAGGTCCCTCACAGGCAGAGCCTCTGCCAGGTGTCAGCTCATGTCAGAGTAGGGAATAGCCCCAAATGTCTCAATGTGTAAGAGTTTTAATGTACTTAAGGGTCATTTTTATCTCATCCTTTTGTTTTCTCCAGATTGAACAATACCGATCCCTTCTGACTGGGCTCTTGTGGTATATCCTGTCACTGTCCTTTGACCCTGCCTCACCATAGCCCTGGCTCTTTGGTTTAGAACCAGAGGACTAAGGGCCCCAAGAGTTTGGTTCCTCCTCTGGGTCAATGTCTTATCTTAGAATCTAGGAGGGTGCATGGGCTGCAGAGTCAAGACTCACAAGGGTCTAACCTGGCCTAGTCCAAAAGTGACTGTTAATTGAAAACATTCAGTTTAGCTCTGGACTTTCTGACTTTCTGAGGGGCATGGAAAGGTAAAATGTATGCAGCAAAATGTCTGACTCAGTGGAATCAAGTCAGGGTGGTGGGACTTTCTCGAGAGCACCGCTCTTCTTACCACTCCATCTCTCTCCAGGGCTCTTAAAAGTCACCCCCTTCCACCTGTGAGCACAGAAGCATGATCTGGGGCCAGGTGTGGTGGCTCACACCTATAATCCTAGCATTCAGGGAGGCCAAGGCAGGTAGATTTCCTGAGCTCAGGAGTTCAAGACCAGCCTGAGCAAAAGCAAGAACTCATCTCTTAAAAAAAATAGCCAGATGTTGTGGTGGGCACCTGTAGTTCCAGGTGCTTAGGAGGCTGAGGGAAGAGGATCGCTTGAGCCCAAGAGCTATGATGCCATGGCACTCAACCCCAGGACAACTAAGTAAGGCTGTCTCAAAAAAAAAAAAAAAAGAAAAAAAAAGAAGCATGATTTACATGTTACCAGAACCCTGCTCCAGTGACACCTCCCCCAAGAGCCACCCCAGCTTTCCTGCCCTCTTCACCATTGTCTTCTAAAAACTCCAGTGCTCCCAGAGATTATACCACAAAATTTTGCACTTAATGACTATCTTGTTCCTCAATTGTTTCATGTTAATTCTCTATTCCCAGTGATTTCTTAAGATCATTTAGGAATAAGAAGCTTGTCTTATTTATCTTACTTTTTTTTAAATTGTTACAGCACCTATCAGGGTGTCAGGGAGCTAAAAGTACTCAATAAATACTACTAGAGTATGCCGAATGAATTCTGAACACACCATCCCCCAGCAGAACACCTTGCATACCAAAGCTCAATGCATATTTGTTGAATGAATGAATAAACATTCCTCTGTCTACAAATTATCACATTCTTCGTATTCACTGGCCTGGTTTTCTGAGAAACAAAATAAAAATATAAAAAGATGGAACATGTCAAAATATAATAGAGTGTGGTGAAGTGCTTGGTACTCAAATGATTTCTCTACTACTTAAGGGGAAAACCTGACCTCTTATCTTCTCATTTATTGCCAAGGATAGTTGGGTGTATATAGAAAAACACATCTACCGTAGGCCCATCCTCTTGGATTTTTACTTGTGCCCCTCTTCAAAACCCCTTGCTTCCTCAGTTGCTGTAAAGCAAGTCAAAACATGGAAAAATTGAATATGAAAAAACAGTAGCAGAATATTAAACTGCTAATATTCTGAGAGAAAATCTTTCAGAGTACTTTTAATGCTTTTAGCTGCTGTCTGCATACTGCACAAGATTTGTATTTACTAATGATAACATTTAAGGCAAAGTCTTAGGCTTAACAAAATGATTGCTTACTCTAGCAGATATGCTAATCAACCTTCCTGCCATGCTTCATTTTTTCCATCTAGCTTACTATGTTGCACCCACAGCCTTTGAACTGGGCACCCCCTATACTATGACATGCATCTTCCTGGCCACATGTGGAAACTCAATTTGCAATGACCAGTGAGATTCTGATTAAAGAAATGTGAAATGAATGGCACAGAAATTCTACCATTATAACCTTCTGCACATCACTTATTTTTACTGTAAAATAGGCATACTGCATAGAATCACAACTGTTCAAGAAATGTTAGGCATTGTGAAAATGAAAATTGAAGGTAGATTATTGTAAAATACATTATTATGCATGTATTATTATTATACCTAATAGTATGTAAAGTTAGAGTCTGGAGTTGCCACATTAGGCCATGAGCTCTAATAGAAGGAAAGGAACAAGAAAGAAGCAGCTGTGGGAGATCACAAGTTCCTGTCTTCCCAGTCCTGGTTCCACTGGTTTTGTGCTCTCAGACATTCATAAAATTAACTCTGATACCCATCAGTAGATGCCCTGTGGTAGCAAGCCTCCTAGATTGGCTCTCAGTGATCCTTACCTCCTAGCATCCTGCTCAAGTGCAGTGTCCTCCAAATCTGGGTGATAAAATACACTGTGATTTCGCTCCCTCTTTCTCAGCTCACTCTGCAGGATACCATACCCCATGCTATAAAAAGAAGGCTGATGCAGGAGGACGTGAGGCCTCCTGCTTGCAGCCCTGTGAGGGGGCTATTTCAGAAGCAAATCCTCCATCCTAGTCAAGCATTCTGATGTAGCTCCAGCCAATGTCTAGACCACTTCATGAGAAATGTTGAGCCAGAGCCATCCAACGAAGCTGATTCCAGACTCCCACCCCTTAGAAACTATGAGATAATGAATGTTGTTTCATGTAATTAAGTTTGGGGGTGATTTGCTACACATCAATAGATAACTAATTCATGTCCCTTTGCTTAAAGGTGATTGAATAAATTCTATACCTTGTAGTCTATCATTTCAGGCCAAGATACTTACTTTCAAAATATTAGCTTAAGATGAAATGCAAACAGAACAAAAAATTGTTAAAGTTTTTTATTTCCTTTTTCTGAGATGTACAGAAGCTGACCCTAGTTTTCAAGTATATTACTTATCTTTCTGGCAACCACTTATCTTCCTTCACTCTCACTCATCTATCCATGCCACATCATAAACCTGAGTTTTAAAATAGAAGATACAAAGATACTAAGTTTCATATATATCCTTGTAAGATGCACTGCAGGTGTGATCCCATAACTAAAAAAATGCCAGGAAGGCTATGTCAACCAGTGTGATGAAAATGTGTCAAACGTTTATGAAGATAGTGTATGATGCCCCATGATCATATCAATGTACACATCTATGATTTAATAAAAAAAAAAAAAGAAAGAAACTCTGATCAGATTCTCTACTTCCATTATTCTGGCGTAAAGACTTATGAAAGCTACTTGGTTGCTCTTCTTCCATCTTTTGTGAAGACCCCAACTGTGGCCTGTCCTTTCTCTCAGCCCTCACATGCTGAGAGGGGTCATGCCAGCTCTAAACCACTCCCACCTCTGCCCCCTCATTAAAGCCTGCTCTTGGGTACAGAGCCCCTCATCTCCTTACACCTTGACCTACATGACTGAGAAGGCACACTGCTCAGTCTTTCCAGGGACAATGCCTTTGGTGTTACAAAGAATGCAAACTACTGCTATTGGTTATTTAGGGGTTTCTAATATTCTGCTGTAAGGAATTTTAAATTTTGATCTAGATAGAACTGTTTAGATAACTAGGGTTTTGCTTCTTGCCTCATCCCCTTAAGGTGTAGAATAAGCCGTCCATTTGCTCTACAGAGCAGCCTATGAGGTCTATTTATGAAAGAATGAAGGTGGTATTCAAGCATTCTTGTGCAGAATACCTAATCCTTCAGGGAAAAGGTCATGGTAGTGTTACTGCTCAGAATTTTTATGATAAACTTCATTATAGTTTAATAAATCATTGGCTTGCATTTTTGTGATTTTACAAGAAAATTTCCATTGCCACACATCCATGAAATATCTGATTCATTTTCTTGGCTCAAGATAATGTATCACCAACAAACCAGTATCTGCATTGAACAAATATAAGACTAAGTGTGATTAACCTGTAAACTGTTTTTAATTACCTTTTACTGTTCCTTGGAGATTATACACACACACACACACACACACACACATATGCATATACACATATATAGTATGGTTTTTAGGAAGCAGAAACAGAATTGGTTTCAGAATCATCAAGTCTGTAAATCATTGATATTACAGGGCTTTATAGAGCAAGCAGGTGGACTCAGATTACTTATCATAATTAGCAGAGATCCCACTATAACAGAATCTTGCTACAACATCTCAATTTTCTTGCTCTGGTGAAGGTCATAATGGGTACATTTACTAGTGTGGGTTATACGAAGAGTGAAAAATTTTAAATCTTTATAGTACCATATATACTCGAGTATAAGCCGAGTTTTTTCGGCTTATAAAATTTGTGCCGAAAAACCCGAACTCGGCTTATACTTGGGTCATACAGGTTATTTGATTCTGTGCACGCGCACCTAATCAAATGCATGTAGTCTCCAGTTGTCTTCTGCCGTCTGCTTGAGGGGGCAGTGCTTCAGCTCTGTCCACAAGTCGCGGCTGAGCTGAAGAGGTAGGCGGCTGAACTGAACTGTATTCCACTGAACTATTTAACCCACAATATTTAATGGCACATTTAATTATGTAAGTGAAAACCCCATTTAAGGCAGTAAAGTCTTGTAAATA
>CAUYPK010038862.1:0-23644 GCA_963574355.1 Loris lydekkerianus | reverse complement strand
CATTTGTTAAATAGGGAATCTTTTCCCCACTGAATGTTTTTAATTGGCTTGTCAAAGATCAAATAACGGTAAGTAGCTGGATTCATCTCTTGGTTCTCTATTCTGTTCCAGACATCTACTTCTCTGTTTTTGTGCCAGTACCGTGCTATTTTGATCACTATCAATTTATAGTACAGTCCCAGGTCTGGTAGCATGATTCCTCCTGCTTTGTTTTTATTTCTGAGTAATGTCTTGGCCATCTGAGGTTTTTTTTTTATTCCATATAAAATTAAGTATTGTTTTTTCAAGATCTTTCAAGTATGACAGTGGAGCTTTAATAGGGATTGCATTAAAATTATATATTTCTTTGGGTAGTATGGACACTTTAACAATGTTGATTCTTCCCAGCCATGAGCATGGTATGTTTTTCCATTTGTTAACATTTTCAGCTATTTCTTTTCTTAGAGTTTCATAGTTCTCTTTATAGTGATCTTTCACATCCTTTGTTAGATAAACTCCCAAAGCTCCTGTTCTAAGAGCCTCGGTGTTCACCCCAGTTCCCCACTGGGGAGAGATGGTCACGTGGCTGCACAGATGCAGGGGGTTCTGGGAAGTGCAGTTCTTCCATGAACAAACTCATCAGAGCCACAGCCCCACACCAAGGGTGGGGGAGCAGGAGTCTGCCGGCGGAGACCCTCCCCTCCCTTGCATAATGAAGCCAGCCCAGCAATCTTGGAGTAAAGATGAGGTGCTCTCTGAACAGGTGTGGCTCAGAGAGGCTCTCTGCCTCTTCCCCCACACTGGTTCCTGTGCTCTCAGAAGGCTAAACAACTCAAAGGTCTCTGAATGTACCCAGCCTCTTCCCATACCTTTGCACAAGCCATCCCCTCTGCCCAGCGTGCCTGGTACCACTACCCATTGTTCACCAGAGTGAGTCCTCATCATTCCTCCAGACTCAGGGTGACATCCCCTCAGGAGCCTTTTCCTAACCTCTTCCTCACTCAAACAGCTGGGCTCCCCCCAGGTGCACTTGCAGCTGCCACTTGTCACACTCCTGATATATCTGCAAGCATCAGCTCCGCAATGACCGTGAACTCTGAGATGGCAAGGGCTACACACAGATTCAGGTGTCAACCGTACAGGAGGTGCTGAGGTGTCAAAGGTGCCAGGTGCTGAATCAGAAGCCTGGGGTGGACAGAGCCTCGGAGAGACCTTGGGGGAGCATGGAGGAGCCCCCAAAGAAACAAGCTCCAGACAAAAGATCATACAAAATAAGACTAGCCCAAAGGAGGTGGGTGGGTCCAAGTGCAGGGGACAGGTCATGCCTAATTCAGGGGCTGGGGAGACAGCGATGATCCCCACCATGCTCTCTAGGAATGGGACTCTATAAAATGCACTGGGGAAACCACAAGGGAGTGAGAATGTCCTCAGCCAAAATGCCCACCTCTGTGGGCCAGGAGAGAATATTTACTGGCAGTGGCAAGTGAGACAATGAACTTTGACAGCAGCCAGGGCCCCTCCAGGCAGACCTTACACCTGGAAGGGGTTGGATTCCAGGGCACAGACGGTGCTGGGTCACAGTCTTGGTGTGGCCAGGACATGGGCTGAACATTTTCACACCACCCCCTCTGCAGATGAGTGAACAGAAGCACTGGGAGGTGTCAGGCTCCATCCTAGCCCACAAGCCCTGTGCAGCTCTGAGGTGCCAGCAGCGATCATACAAGATGGGCCACCACCTCCATGCCGGCACAGCCAAGCCCACAGGCCAGTCCCTCTGCTGCTCTGCCGCAGGATCCCGGGCTGGTGCAGGTCCATCTTCAGCTTGTGGCTGTGTCTCCCACGAGCTTTCTGAACCTTGCAGATGTGGGTTGCCTTCCAGGCCATGGAGAGAAGAGGCCACACACAGGCAGCCTGGGGAGCATAGTAGGACCTCCTAGGGGTAAACTTTATCTGAAAGCTTGAGGATGAGCAGCAATAATAATAATAATATGGGAAATAATAATAATAAATGGGAAAGTAGTAGACAGGAAAGGTGTCCTAGAGGGAAGGGGCAGAATGAGGGGAACTTGGCAATGGGCAGGATGCGGGGAGGGAGCAAGACCCCCTGGGCCCTGGCAAGCCTGGAGCACAGTAGGAGGCTGGGTCTGGGGGCATGGAGGTGCCCACAACCCCAGGTCAGGAAGGGCTGCTGCACTCTTCTTCTACAGGCCACATCACAGCCGAATTTGTGAAAGAAAACAAGTTGGGTGCAGCTGTCACCCCCCCCCAACCCCCCCACTGAGCTCCCAGCCCGCCTCTCATGCCTGGCGCCCATTGATTGACATATGCACACCCCCAGGAAGCAGGCCTGGATTTACCTGGAACAATCCCAAGTCAATAATACATATTTTTTTTTTGCAGTTTTGGCCAGGGCTGGTCTTGAACCCACCACCCCTGGCATATGGGGCCAGGGCCCTACTCCTTGAGCCACATGTGCTTAATCAAATAGTAGCAAGTCTTTAATTGGAACCAATCATGGGATTGCATTCTCATCCTTTCCAAAGACCTGTGCTTCTGACTAGGCAGACAGAAACAGCGTGATTTTCTACCCAGGGACCCGGGGTCACCCCCAGTCCCCCCTTCTCTGTTTCATGGCTGCAGAAGATAAGCTCTGTGGGGAGGACCTGGGCTGGGCTGTGGGTTACCCCATGTGGTCCCCAGAGACTGGAATGCCTCCTGAAGTCAGGTAGACACTTCCTGACGAGGCTTGGCTGAAATGCCACCCACAGGTAAGGGGCTATTCCACCCTTGGCTCCTGAAGAACTGAGACTGGGGTTGTCTGTCTCTGTAGCCCCAGCACCTGCTCAGTGGCCAGTTTGAGGGATGATGAATGAATATATGAATAACCCCCAGATATCTGCAGGGGTTGAGAGTGGTTTGAAGGTAGGAACTAGGGATCCAGACACACTGCCAGAAATTGGTCCCCACCACAGTGACCCTAGAGGTCATTCTTCAGGTGTAGCCCTAAGGAAGCTCCCTCCTGCCCCATCACCCGTGTTCCAGCCTGGAGCATCCCATGGGACATTCATGGGGTCCCCAGGCATCTCTCCGCGAGGGCTAGACCTAAGTCATCTTTACCAAAGATCTGTGTGATCAAGCATGCCTTCAGCCCTGGCTATGACAAGGAATGACCCGCAGAGAACTAAGCCTCTCCTTCCCCTTCCCAGCCTCAGCTGTGCTCTCCTCTCCCTGGAGAGCCTGCGGAAGCCATACATCATACCACATCATGAAGAGGTCTCGACAGGGGAGTGAGCATTCTGCCCCATGCCCTGCTCACCTAGTCACCCCCTCCAGACCTCTGCATCTTGCCTCTGACCATGAGTGGGAGCCACCTAGACCCTTGGAGTCAATGGTGGTAGCCAGTGTCATGTCCACAGCACTCATCCCTGCCCCCTCCTTTGGGGGTACTTGACAGCATGGCTTGAGTCCCTGGATCCAGCTGTATCTACAGGCTCACCAGAAATAATAAACTCTCTCAAACCCATTTGAGTTGGGTTCTGTCACTGCCATCAAAGAACTCATAACTAACATGCCATGGAGGCCCTTTTAATGTAGTTTTGATGAAAATGTCTTACATGGATGGAGCTGGAACATATTCTCCTTAGTAAAGTATCTCAAGAATGGAAGACAAAGTATTCAATGTACTCAGTACTTTTATGAAACCAAGTTTTATTTACTCACACTTTCTTATGAAAAATAGATCACAACTATAGCCCAGGATGAAGGAGAGAAATGGAGGGAGAAGGGAGGGGAGGGAGAGGTTTGATAGAGGGAAGGTAAATGGTGAGACCACACCTATGGAGCATACTTCAAGGGTATAAGTCAAATCTATCAAGTATAGAACATAAATGTCTTAACACAATAATCAAGTAAATGAGGCGAAAGCTATATTAATTACTTTGATGTAAGCACTCCAAATTGTATAAAAAATCAACACATTGTACCCCACATATGCATAAATGTATTCATGATCTATGTGTATATAACTTAATAAAAGGAAAAAAAAAAGAAAATGTCACAAACATATGTAAGCATCACAGAGCCCATATGCTGGCCGAAGGACAGCCCATCATCACTGCACTAAAAGCAGACTCCAGGGTCACTGGGTCCCAACCCTTTTATAAAGTAAAAAAAAAAAACCTTCACAAGTCCCCAATAAAACAATACCTCTACCTTTGATAGCTCTTGACTGAGAAAATACACACACAAAAAAAAACTTTTAAAATAAATTTGCATTTTTTCTATATCAACAGTATCTGCAAACATGGGGGGGAAAGCCAAGCCAACACACACGAGAATGGTAAGTGTTCATCCTGAGAAATGCTTGACGTGGCACTCTACAGCATATGGCCTATCTCCCAACAAGCTGAAGGTTGCATTTCCCAGTTCCTGGGGACAAAAGTTGTCAATCTCAAACTCCATGTCCTTGCCTTAGGAAACCCATGGGCACCTTCAATCAGGATGGCCAGGGGACTCTGCTCTGGTCCTGCCTAATTCTCTTTCCCAACCCCACATCACCTATTCCAAGAGGCCCGTGCTGCTTTTGAGCCCCGGGTATGGCTGACTTGGTCACCACCAGTTTCAGGGACATTATCTCTGACTCCAGCACTGACATGTGTTTAAGGGACATGTTTAGGACTCCTGTCTACAGGTGGTTTCCGAGGTAGCTTTCTTTCTTTGCAGCACATCCTATCAGCACATCCTATCAGAGCTTCTTAACTTTAGCATCACATCAATCACATGGAGGGATTACAAACCTGCAGATTCCTAAGCTTCATCCCAGACTTCGATTCTGTAGGCCTGGGGGGAGCCCAAGAATTTGCATTTCAACAAGCTTCAAGGAGCTTCAGGCTGTGGCCTTGGCTACTGGATTTGCAGTTCAGACTCACTAACCTGACTGCTCCTGACACCTATGTCTTGTCTTCCTCTGTGCCCTCAGTGCCCCACCAAGTGTGGGGATAGAGGAGACATATGGAGGGACTTGAGGCAGGAAAATCACTTCCGGGTTGGAATCCAAATAAGACATGGATTCCCCACAGCATAGCAGCTTCCTGCGGCACTTCCTCTGTAACATCATTAACCTTCCCCAGGGGAAAGGCTTGACCATTTCCCACCCGGTACCATGAGTGAGGCCAGCCAGGTTCTTCAGGGTTTCCTCTGCCCAGCTCCAGCCTCAACTCTTCATTTTGACTCCTCCATTGCTTCTGGCTTTTTTAGTCAAGCCAAAACACTTTCAAATCTTCTATAATGCCGAGCTGCCTCTCTTCCTCTCTCTCCTTTTGTTTTCTTTGCTTAGACAAGTGGGTCTCAACCTTCCTAATGCTGCAACCCTTTAATCCAGTTCCTGTGGATTTGGATCTCCCAAATTTTGGAAATTTCTCTGAAGACTGGATTAAATGTTTATCCAGCATACAAGCACAGAAAGAGCAGAAGCTTCCCCTTCCATCCATTTTGCTGGTTATTCTTGGGAGAAGAAGAGTTCAACAAGAAAAGAACAGAAGTGCACTTCATTACCATGAGAAGACACCAGGAACGGAATATGATTCACAGAGGTCACGGAGTTCTGACATGCACATTTTGCTAAACAATTACCTGTTTTGTGCATTGTCGTAAACTACAGCATCTTCCATAAAATGTCCAAATGTTACTGAGGGTAGAATTGGACCTCAGGGCCCCATTTCCTGCCGCATTACAAGGTGGTAATTAACTCAGCTCAGAGGTCCTGTTCCTCCCTGGGCACCTCCCAGTGCCACCTTTCACAGATCTCCTTTCAACAACAGCTCAGTGGGTTACAGACGCAGAGCCTCATCCAGAAAACACTCCCCGTCTCCCCAAACCTCACAACACCATGCAAGAAAAGGCCGATGCACCTTAATTAACCTCCCCCAGTGGGTCACCTATATAGCAAAGGGGTCCTTGTGTCCAAGGAACACACCGATATTCTGGAGGAAATCCTGTCCACTTGGCAGTACTGGGACTCCAAATCTATTCTGTATGACCCTGAGCCCCAGGAGATGGTCCCCTAACCAGAGCATTAACCCTCTCTCCAGGGGACGTACCTCCATGACCTGACAGCCTCCTAATTTTCCATCCTCTTCCACACACGCCCCATGCCCAGGCAGTTCTCCCAAGTATCACAACTATTAAGGCCTCTGTGCCTTTTTCCTGCTGTCCCCACTGCCATATCCCCCACTGCTGCAACCCCCCCACCCCCATCTTCTCCTGAAGTTCCTCTTACAGCCGCACTGGAAGTGCCCTCAAGACACATGGGCTGGATCCCCTACCTTTCTCCTTTGGCCTCACAATCAGCTCCATCTGGCCAAGTCCCAGCCAAAGCTGGTGGCGGTCAGTCCCAGCCTCTGTCCCTGCCAAGGAGGCAGTGGGCACAGACACAGGATCCCCATGCCAGTGCTGAATATCACAGTACAAGCTTACAAAACCAAGGTCTAATAATAAATCATACTTGTAATACTTTTAGTATTAGCTGCTTGGGTTCCATTTCAGATTTAACTTTTTTTTTAATAATAAAATTTGGTAGTCTAAAATATGCATGTATGTATGTATTTTATGAATCTGACATTGGCTCCCCTGAGCAAGTAAGAATAGAAGTGGGTTCTGTACCATGGGAGGCCACTCAGACCACAGCCAGGTGTACACAACCTCCCAGAGGAGAGAGGGCTAAACGGCATTGGCAGGGACAAGGGAAGAGCTACCGTATCTGCCTGGCTTTGGTCCACTAGTCCCTCTCCTACCAAAAGCCACAGCTATTGTCAGGAAGCCCCCATCTCTCCAGCCACTCTCTCCTGGTCCCAGTCACCATCCCACCCCTTTCAGGCCTGGAGAGGGAAGAACGGCTCACCACCATTGCTAGCCCTAAGACACTTCACCTGCCCTTATATTGGTTTCATTTAGCTCTGTTCATAAATAACTTCATAAATGTCTTTTCCTTGAACTCTCTCCAATCGCCCCTTTTGAGCAAGTCATCCATTCCTTGCCAGGACCCAGATCAATAAATCATCAACCTTGACTGATCTACTCAACCAGGGGAAAAAAAAGGATTCAAATGCGTGGTGTGCCTCCGACAGGCCAGGCGCTCTGCCTATGTCCTCTTGTTTAATTTTCATAACAATCCTGTGATACATTGGAAGAACCTGAGGCACAGAAAGGTGGAGTGGTCTGAAATAATACAGCTGTCAGATGGCAGAGCCAGGATCTGAGCCCACATCTGACTCACCACAAATCTCATGCTTTTCTCACCACACTTTGCTTCTATTCCCACGTGTACACACACAGTTCAGGACTTCCTGAATGCAAGAAACCCATGATTGACTCTGGGGAGAGAGAACTCAGGGGAGTAGAAACCATGGAACCTTCCCACCACTGAGAAAGAGGATGGATGCAAGACCTGCGTCATGCAGCGGCAGAGGACAGGTGACACGTGACACAGCAATGACGTATTATCAACAAGCTGTCGATGGCCACGCTGGAAGAGCCCCTGTCCATGTCTTTTTATTCTCATGAGCCCTCGGATTCAGATCGGCTGGTGAGAGAAATCGTCACTGGCAAGAGAGACAGGGCAGAAACGTTGGGAGAAGCCAGCAGGGTGCAGGGTACCTGCAGCTGAGAGGCAGTTGCTCTCCAAGAAGGGAAGTGCAGCCCATTCTGTCAAAGGCTGTTGAGATATCATGCCAAATATGTATAGAAAATGCCACTGGGCTTAGTGAGGAGTCACCGGGGATGCTGAGAAGAACATTCAGAGACACAAGCAGAGAAAGCCAAAGCAGAGTGGATCAAGAAGCAGAAGGGCCTCGGGGACTGCAGGCCCCTTGGTGTTCCAGGGCTCTTGCACCAGCCACACACTCTGCCACCATGTGGCCCCACTGTACACCCAGTGATTTGCACCCGGACTCATCATAAGATTTTGCTATCTAGATGTCCAATTTTTTTTTCCGAGAGAGAGAGTGTGGGGGAGAGGGGTTCTGTTGGCAAGGAGAGGCTAAGCAGATGCAGAATCGGCTGTGTGGGCCACTTACAGAGTGTCCAGAGCATCCCAAAACATCAACGGCAAGTCTCCCAAGGCCTCTCAGCTCTGTGCCTGTCTGTTCATTCTCAGTGGTCAGGGAAGAGCAGCCCATCCTCTGTCTTCTCTGGGTTTTCAGTCCCCATCTCTGAGCACCGAGCCTGGGGCAGATCCCTTGCTGGTTCCCAGAAATGCAGAAATAGCCTGAGCAGAATGCCCACCGTCAAAGGTGGCAGGGGTCTGGAGATGGGGCAGGTTCTTGGGACCCATGCTTGGCAGTCTCAGTTGAGCCCACGCTTGGATCCAAGACACCTGGCATGGCCCGGCTCCTTGCCCAAGACGAGGAGTGCAGGGATGGCCTCACCCTGCTCCACAGGGAGGGCCAGGGCAGAGAATGGAGCACCACTGGGCAGACATATGACATGTCCTGCTGTCCAGCCACTCTGCTGGACTTAGGCTACGCTGGGGCGGGTGGAGGTGCTAAGAGGAAAACCTAAAGAGCATATTCTCTAAAATCTCCTCGGATCTTTGAGGGAATCAGGACAGAAGGGCCTTCTATATCCTCAATACTCAAGTATGAGGCACATGGGATGTCGGGACTAGGTGAGAAGCCAGAGCAGAAAAAGAGAGAAGGCAGGCAGTGGATGGTGGAGTGGAGGGGAAGGGGTGGAAATAGAGCTTTGTTAAAAAGTGCAAAGGCTCCAAACTCTGGATTTTTAAAAAAAATAATATTTTTAATCTTAGAAAGAACTTTCCTAAACTTGTTTGCGAAGCAACATTGACTAAGGACTACCCATCCTTTTGTCTGATTTATGTATGAGATTCTTAAAGGATGGTCACTTTTATTAGTGATGTATTTGGGGTTTGAGCACAGCAAGATTTGTGGTGGCTGAGTTCTTTTTTGGGTTTGAGGGGGGTTTGCTTTTTATCTTTGTACTTTTATATATGGCTTAATTTTTTTAAATAATTAACAGTCATCCTTTTGTAAAAACAATAATTATTCTAAAAAATAAAAAACGATGGGCTCTCTTCAGCGCAGGGAAACAGTAAAGGAGTGAAGAGCATTTTGTGCATTTCTCTGCCATGACTGCAGACTTGGCAATGAGGATGTTGTCCCCTGGCTTAGTCCCCCACGTCTACCTTTCACATTAAAATGAGTAAGGAGACCGAGAGCATTTATCTTCATCCCTAAAGACAACTTCGTTTAAAAAAAAAAAAAAAAATCTATGAATTAATGATTTTGTGATATAGAAACTTGTTTGTATTACGTGCTGGAGTCAATGTGTCTTGCTGGTGAAAGTGTTTCTGGGCCATATGACAGGAATAAAGAGGATCTGTATTTCCTAGTGAGCTACAAAGAACCCCATGGCATCCAGTTGGGGCTCTTCCTCCATAATATATTTGACACACCCTGAAGGGGAACAGGTCCAAGGCCTCATCTACCCAGACAGGTCAGGATTCTGCTTCTGCCCATGGAGAGAACACCAACTCTAAGGCCAAGTCTCGGAAAATGGTTGTGGCTGCAAGAATAAACTGAAGGATTTGGGATTATAACGGGGTTCATGAGGAAAAGGATAGTGACTGATTAGTGAGCCATGGCTGAGAAGCAATGGGGCAATAAGAATGCTGACAATTCTTCATGTGACTCAAAGTCCTCACATTCAGCAACTTAATCAAAACATTTGTCATATTAATTCCTCAAGATAATTAAAATCGCCTGGAATACTGCCAAGTGGCATACGTCTCCCCAGTTTCCCACCTTCCCTGCCCTCCTGGGAATATGTGAAATTCAGTTTAGGCATTCATACCTTTTGTTCAATCAGCTTTAGTGAATATAATTCATATACAACAAAATTTACTAATTCTAAGTGTGCAATTTGTTAAGTTTTAAAACATGTATAGTCTTGTACCCACCACTACATTCATGATATAGAACATTTCCATCACTCCAGAAAGTTTCCTCATGCCCTTTCAAAGTCAATCCCACCACTTGGCTCCTCCCAACCTGTATTCTGCTCCCTATCACTGTAGTTGTGCCTTTTCTAGGATTTTTGTATGAATAAAAATAATGCATGCAGAGTCTTTAGCTTCTTTCATTTAACATATACCTTTAACATTCTTGGAGATTCACCATGTTCTTGCACACATGAGTAATTCCTTAGTTTTTATTCCTGACTAGCATTCCATTTTGTCTTTCCAATCAGCTGCTGATGAACTTTTGGGATATTTCTAGCTTTTTTGGCTCTTATGAATAAAGCTAAGAAAAAAGCCTTTAAGTGGACCTATGTTTTTATTTCTCTCAGGTAAATGCCTGGGAATGCAATTATTGGATCATATGATAACATTGTGTTTAACTTTGAAGGAAATTGCTTTTCAAAGCCATACGCTATCTTTCATTCTTGTAGCAATACATGAGAGTTCCTGTTGCTCCTCCTCCTTTTTAACATTTGTTATCGTCGGTCGTTATCGTCGGTCTTTTCTAATGTGAGCAGTTATAATTAGGATGCAGTGTTTTTCTTTCTGTTTTGGACCTGCAATCTCCTAATGAATAATTATACTGAGCATCTTTTAATGTATTTATTTGACATTCATAAATCTTCTTTGACTTAGTGGTTGTTCAAATCTTTTGCCTTTTTTGTGTTGTTTGTCTTTTATTCTTGGGTTTTAAGAGTTCTTATTTTACATTCCACATACCAGTTCTTTATTAGATATGCATTTTGCAAATATTTTCTCCCAATCTGGGCTTGCCTTGTCACTTTCTTCATGAGGTCTTTCGGAAAGCAAATGTTTTAAATTTGAAATCAAATGATCTATTTTTTTTTTTCTAGTTTAGGTTATTTTGTGTTTTATTTTACAAGTCTTTGCCTAATATAGGGTCATAAAATATTTTTCCTACATTTTCTTTAGAAGTTGTATAATTTTAGCTCTTATATTTAAATCTGCAATCCATTTTGAGTTGACTTTTTTAACTAGCTAATTTTGTGGTGGAGGAGAGAAAGGTTGATGTTCTTTTTTTTATATATGGATATCCCATTTTTCATTAAATTGCCTTGGAAACTTAGTTGAAAATCAAGTGAACTATATATATATATATTTCTATTTCCTTCTGGACTTCATATTATGTCCATTGATTTATAAATCTATCTTTATAGCAACATCAAGAGACTTGATTATTGTAAATTTATAGTAAGTCTTTTTTTCTTTTTTATTAAACCATAACTTTGTACATTGATGCATTTAAGGGGTTCAGAGTACTGCTTTGATATACAATGTGAAATGCTTACACTGAATTAAGTTACATCTATCACAATTATACTCATTTCGTAATAGATTTGAAATATACCATTGTATCATGCACATTAGGTGAGGTCCCCTCAAATACCTTCTCTCCTCCTATATCCCCCCTCCCCTCCCCTCTCCTCTTCCCTTCTACTTTCTGGACTATAGTTAATTTTGCCATTCATATGAACGTGTAGGTGATTATATACTGATTTCATAATAGTATTGAGTACATTGGATACTTTTTTCCCATTCTTGAGATACTTTACTAAGAAGAATATGTTCCAGCTCCATCCAAGTAAACATAAAAGATGTGAAGTCTCCAATTTTTTTTTTTTTTTTTTTTTTTGGAGACAGAGTCTCACTTTGTTGCCCTCAGTAGAGTGCCACAGCTCACAGCAACCTCCAGCTCTTGGGCTTACGCAATTATCTTGCCTCAGCCTACTGAGTAGCTGGGACTATAGGTGCCTATCACAATGCCCGGCTAGTTTTTGTTGCAGTTTGGCCGGGTCCAGGTTTGAAGTCTCCATTTTTTATAGCTGCGTAGTAGTCCATGGTGTACATATACCACAATTTGTTAGTCCATTCTTGGCATAGTAAGTCTTGAAATTAGGTCATGTGAGTACTCTGATTTTGAAAGATTATTACCAGGTCCTTAGTATTTCTGTATAAATTTTAGAAACAACTTGTCATTTTCTATTTTAAAATCCTGTTGGAATTTCAATTTCATTGCTTTGAATTCACAGTTAAATGTAGGAAGGCTGAATAGTGAGTCCCACAATCAATGAACATAGTATATTTATTTATGTGGATCATATTTAATTTCTCTCAGCAACATTTCAAAGTGTTCTGTGTGCAAACATGCACTTTTGGGTGAAATTTATTTCTTAAAATTTATCTTTCATATAATTGTAAATGATACAGTTTTTTTAAATTTTCAAATGAAAATTTATTGCTAGATATAGAAATATAGTTGACTTGCACACCAATCTCTGCAACCTTATTCTGCAACCTTACTAGACTCATTTATCAATCCCTGTAGCTTATTTCTATATTCTTAGGTATTTGGTAGAAGATTATATTATCTGGGAATAAAGACAAGTTTAAAACCATTTTATTAAAAAAAAAAAAAAAAAAAAAAAAGGAAGGGCAGCGCCTGCGGCTCAAAGGGGTAGGGCACCAGTCCCATGTGCCAGAGGTGGCGGGTTCAAATCCAGCCCCGGCCACAAACTGCAAAAAAAACCAACAACATCATTTTATTGTTTCTTTTCTAATCTGAATGCCTTTTATTTCTATTTTCATTTTATGACATTATCTGGAACCTCACACATTATGAAGAATAGAACAGTAAGTGCAAACACCATTGCCTTCTTCCTGATCTTAGCGAAAGCATTTACTCTTTTGCCATGAGTCTGATGTTATCTGTAAGCACATGTAGATTTAGGAAGTTCCTTTCTGTAACTTGAAAGTTGCTTAGAGTTTTTAATCATTACTAGGTGCTGGATTTTGTCAAGTACATTTTATGCATGTATTGAGGTGACTGTACGGTTTTTCTTTTAAGTCTGCCAACTCAGTGAATTACATTAATTGACTTCTTAAATTCTTCAGATAAAACCCACCTGATCATGATTCATTATCATTTCATGTTAATATATTACTAGATTCAATTAGCTAGAATTTTGTTAAGGATTTATGTCCAAAAAGGTTATTAGTCTATAGTCTTCTTTTCTTGTAATATCTTTGTATGATTTGGGTACCAGGGTAATGCCAACCTCATAAAATAACTTATATTATTCCTTCCTCTTCTATTTTTAATTACTATTATTTCTTTCTTAAACGGGTGGCAGAACTCACTAGTGAAGATGGCTAGCCCTTGAGAGATTTTTGTTTGATTGATTTTTGTGAAGAAGTTTTTAACTACAAATTTAATCATTCTAATACATATAGAGCTATTCAGTCTGTTTTTTCTTGAGTGAACTTTGATAGTTTGTGTATTTCAATGAACTTGTCCATTTTCATCCAAGCATAAAGGTATTAATATTTGTAGTATTCTCGTATTATTTTAATATCTGTAGGACAGGTGGCAATGTCCCTTCTTTCATTCTTGATAATTGACATTTTGTGTCTTCATTCTTTTGTCCTGATCAGTCCAGCTAGAGATCTATTAATTTTATTTCAATGAACTAGATTTTGATTTTTATTCAGTCTCTTCATTGCTTTTCTGTTATCTATTTCAGTATTTTCTTCCCTTCTCATTATTTCTTCTCTCTGATTATTTTTGGTGTAGTTGGCTTCATTTTTTCTAGTTTCTCAAAATGGAAGATTAGATTACCAATTTGAGACTTTCTTTTCTGATATAAGCATTTAATGCTCTAAATTTCTCTTTAAGTCATGTCCCACAGATTTTGATATGTTTTGTTTACATTTTCATTCAGCTCAAAATATTTCTTAATTTTCCTTGTGATTTCTTCTTTGATCCATGAGTTATTAAGATGTCTGAATTTACTTACCAAATATTTTGAGAATTTTTCAGATAATAATCTTTGTGTTACTTCTACTTTAACTCTATTATTGTCAGGAAACACATTTGTATGACTTCTGGCCATTGAAATGTATTAATGTTTGTTGTATAGCCCCAAAATATTGTCCGTGACTGTTAGTTATCTTAAAAAGAATGTGTATTTTGCCTCTTTTTAAATCAAAGTTAAGATTTTTTTTTTTTAATTTCGGATTAATATGAAGGTACTGAGAGAACCAGACTGACGCCATCTTGAGCAGCTGACGCCATCTTAGGAGTTAAGTTTCGTTTTCTCCACCATTTTGTTGTGAAAGTTACACTTTCCTGCAAAAGCAGATATTTCCCCGAAATCATGAGACAACCATCTCCCAATCAGGAACCGCCCTCTGGATCAGACCATATGGCAGGCCCAATGGAAGCCAATCCAGAGGCAGCCCCTTTGTTCAAGTTGTACATGCCCCACTTCCTGCGCCAAATTGTAAAACTCCCCTGCTCCAGAGCTCGGGGCTCCTGGCTTGGATTCATTGCAGCAGAGCCCCCGGGAGCCCAAGCTCAAGCTTGCAACAAAAAGGCTCTTTTGCTTTTGCATCAGAATCGGCTCCTTGGTGACCTTTGGGGACTTCGTGATCTGGGCATAACATTTGGGGGCTCGTCCTGGATCCCCAAGACCCCCTGAGGACCCCCGACCTGAAGAGCTGTTGAGTGGTAAGTGTTTGTCTTGTTTATCGTGGTTATTTTTGCACCTGAAAATCTGTAAAAAGAGTGGTGGGCATGAAGTCAAAGTGGACGTGCTGGAGGCTGCCAACCAGGAGTGCCGAGGAGACGTCCTGGTATCTTCTGATAGAGAAATCCCAACCCCTCCAAACTGGGACATGGAATCCCCAGGGTGCAAAGGGAACTCAGATTCCATGTTTATTGGGGAGATTTCCCCACCGGACTTGGACATGGAATCCCCAGGGCGCGGTGTGGACACAGATCCCTTTGTGGTCCTTTTGCCTGAGGATAGTGGGTCGCTCCCGCAGTGTGGTCAGAGATCATCGGTTTACTTTCAGCTTTGTTTCTGCGGACCGTCAGTCTTATGTGTTCTTACTGTGTTGTGTGCCGTGTGTTTTATTGGTGTTTTAGTGTGATTAACTCTAATGGGGTGACTTTGATTGTAAATATGGGACAGACTCAGACAACCCCTCTTTCTCTTTTCCTTGATCATTTTTCAGATTTTAAGTCTAGAGCTCAAGACTCCGGACTTGTGGTAAAGAGAACTAAACTAATTACTTTTTGCAGGAGCGAGTGGCCAACCTTCGATGTTGGCTGGCCTCCCGAGGGGACATTTCACCTTCCCATTATCTTCCAGGTTAAAGATATTATCTATTGCCCACAGACTGGTCACCCCCACCAGGTTCTGTACATTGCCACCTGGATGGACCTGGTGGAAGATCCGCCTCCTTGGCTGAAGGCAATTCTGCTTCTGGCAGACAATGTCCAAAACAGTGCGGCGGTTCTTGCAGTGTCCAAGAAGCCCCTCAATGAGAAACCCACTAAACATACTAGACCCAAACCCTCTGCATCGCTTTACCTGTTTTCCAGGACAGTACCAATCAGAATCTCCTTTGTCCTCCCCCGTACCATCCTCCTACCCCTCCACAGGTTGAGCCCATGCCTCCCGGGGAAGGCAGCAGGGGAACCCGCTGCTGAAGCCAAGACTGCAGCAAGACCTGCCGCTGGAAGTCCACTATACACCAGACAGCAAGCCCAGCAAGAGGCAAATGCCAACTCGACCGTCCTTTCCCTGAGGGCCACGAGCCCCCCTGATGTGCACGGGGTGCAAGACCTTTACTATTGGCCCTTTGCCACTAGTGATCTGTATAACTGGAAAATGCAGAACCCTAAACTTTCTGAAAAACCCAGTGCCTTAACTGATCTCTTAGATTCTGTTCTTTTCACTCATCAGCCCACTTGGGATGATTGTCAGCAGCTTTTACAGGTACTGTTCACTACGGAAGAAAGGGAGAGAATTCTGTCAGAGGCCCAGAAGTTGGTCATGAGCAAAAATAGAACTTTGACCACCAACCCTGCTGAGATTGATGCTGTTTTTTCCCTTACCCGTCCTAATTGAGACTTTCATACGGGAGATGGTCAGGTGAGTCTCCGAGCCTACCGCCAGACTCTAATGAGGGGTCTCCAGAAAGTGGCCCACAAGCCAACCAATTTAGCTAAGGTAGGAAACATGCAGCAGGAAAAGAATGAGTCTCCCGCTGCTTTCCTAGAAAGGATCATGGGAGCATTCCGTACTTACATGCCCATGTATCCTGAGGCAGAAGTTAGCAAAGCTGCAGTTATCATGGCCTTTGTTAACCAATCTGCCCCTGACATAAGAAAGAAACTCCAGAGAGTAGATAGGCTGGCTGAAAAATCTTTACAGGATTTGCTTGCAGTGGCTGAAAAAGTATATAATAATAGAGAGACACCAGAGGAAAAGCAGACTAGGGCTTGGGCCAAGCAAACTCAAGACCTGGCTAAAATCCTGCTGGCTACCACTGCTACCGAGCCTCAGGATCAGCAGGCTCGGCTACGGCGACTAACAGATGAAGGTGAGGAAAATACCTGGGAAGGGGGGGCGCCAACATCTACAGAAGGATCAGTGTGCCTACTGTAAGATGCACACTGGGCCAGAGAATGTCCTAAAAGAAGAACTGGCAGGCCCACCTCCCATGATAAGGCCTACATCTTAGAACTGGGAGAACTGAGTGACTAGAGGGGTCAGGATTCAGCACCCCTCCCTGAACCCAGGGTAACCCTCAAAGTGGAGGGGACACCAATAGATTTCCTGGTGGGCACAGGCATCCGGCAGTCAGTACTTTTAAAGGATCAGGGTAAATTAGATACAAGAAAATCTTGGGTTCAGGGGGCAACTGGGATAAAACAGTACTCATGGACTACCCAAAGAATTGTAGACCTAGGCACAGGTCAGGTATCCCACACATTTATGGTCATCCCAGACTGTCCATACCCATTACTAGGTAGAGACCTATTGAATAAAATCAGAGCCCAGATATCCTTCAAGCAGGATGGACCTCAGGTCACAGATAATCAAGGACGCCCTATACAAGTTCTAACTATCCAGCTAGAAGATGAGTATATGCTTCATCAACAACCACCACAAGTCCACGCTGACATTAGTGATTGGCTACACTCCTACCCTCTAGCATGGGCTGAAACAGGAGGAATAGGGCTAGCCATTCATCGGCCTCCAGTTTTAGTAGAACTTAAATGGGGAGCAGAACCCATAAAAGTGAAGCAGTACCCCATGGCCGCGGAGGCCAAGAAAGGCATACTTCCACACATTAGATGCCTCCTACAGGCAGGAATTTTAATTCCCTGCCAATCGGCATGGAATACCCCCTTGTTGCCTGTCAAGAAACCTCTCACAAATGACGTATCGTCCAGTAAAGGACTTATGGGAGGTTAACAAGCGGGTAATGGATATTCACCCAACCGTACCTAACCCGTATACCCTCCTAAGTGCCTTGGTCCCAACTCAAACATGGTACACAGTTTTAGATTTAAAAGATGCCTTCTTCAGTCTGCCTCTAGGTCCACAAAGCCAGGCTATATTTGCCTTTCAGTGGAGCGACCCAGAGGAGGGCATCAGCAGACAACTAACCTGGACCCGCCTACCACAAGGCTTCAAGAACTCTCCAACTATTTTTGATGAGGCTCTACATGCAGACTTAGGTGAGTTCCAAAATTTACACCCTGACCCTTCTCCAATATGGAGAAGGCCTGACCCTTCTCCAATATGTAGATGACATATTAATAGCGGTTGCTGCTGAACAAGATTGCCTACAAGGAACACGGGATCTGCTCACCACCTTGGGAGACCTAGGGTACCAGGTGTCAGTGAAGAAAGCTCAGATTTGTCAACAAACTGTAAGTTATTTAGGATATGTGCTTAAAGATGGCTAAAGGTGGCTGAGCAAAGCCAACAAGCAAACTATACTCGGAATTCCAACTCCCACTGCTCCCAGGCAGGTGCAGGAATTTTTGGGAACAGTTGGATTCTGCAGACTATGGGTGCTGGGGTTTGCCAAAATCACCAAGCCCCTTTATGAAGCCACCAAAGAGGGGCAGCCTTTCCAGTGGTCAGCAGACAGGAACCAAGCATTTAAAGATCTCAAGGAGGCCCTGTTAACCTCTCCTGCACTAAGCCTCCCCAATATCATGAAACCTTTCCATCTATATGTGGATGAACATAAGGGGGTGGCCAAGGGAGTACTAACCCAAACTTTGGGACCCTGGACTCGTCCAGTTGTCTACCTATCCAAAAGACTCAATCCAGTAGCCGTGGGATGGCCTCCTCGTTTATGTATTATCGAGGCCACTGCCCTCTTAGTAAAAGATGCAGATAAATTCACCCGCGACAAGATCTGTTGATAACAACCCCCCACAATATTGAGGGAGTCTTGAAGCAGCCCCCAGACTGGTGGATGAGTAACGCGCGGCTGACTTCATTATCAGGATTCAGGTTCCTATCCAGCGCAGCCCTGAATCCTGCCACTCTCTTACCCAACCCACATGCGGAGGTGCTGCTACATCACTGCCAGGACATACTAGTACAAGTTCACAGCCTTCACCAAGACCTGACCAATGGGCCGCTGCCTGATGCTGAGGAAACATGGTTCACGGATAGCAGTAGCTTCATGAGAAATGGACACAGGTATACAGGGGCAGCAGTGGTTTCAGAAACGAAAACATTCTGGGCTGAGCCCCTCCCAAGCAGTACTTCTGCCCAATGGGCAGAGATCATTTCCCTCACCAAGGCCTCAGTACTGGGAACAGGAAAGAAAGTTAACATCTATACTGACAACTGTTATGTGTTTGCCATGGCCCATATTCATGGTGCCATCTACCAGGAGAGGGGGTTGCTGACAGCAGAAGGAAAAACAATAAAGAACAAGCAAGAGATACTGGACCTCCTGATGGCCATTGGTTGCCAAAGAAGCTAGCCATTATTCACTGCCCGGGCCACCAGAAAGGGAATTCCCCAGTGCCAGGGGCAACCGCCAAGCAGACAAAGTAGCCAAGGACGTGGCCCACAGTGGAGCTGGCCCTCAGTTTACCAGACCCAGGAGCGCCAGTGTTGCCAGAGAAACCCAAGTATTCCCCCAGAGGGCCTGGCGTGGCTCTGCACCATCCCTCAAGCACACTGCCCAGCGAAATACAACGGTTGGTGGTGCACGGCGGATGACAGAACCATCCTCCCAGCTCAATTAGGGATGGAAGTGCTCCAGCATATGCACCAAGCCACCCACATAGGCAACAGAAAATTAAATTTTGCATGACCTGGTCCATCATGCAAAAATCAAAATAGAGTGACTAGATACTAAAGTGGACCAAGTCATCAGGGCCTGTAAAGCTCATCAGCTTACTAATGGCAGGTCGGGACCTGCTGCCCAAGGAACCCAGGAGAGGGGGACAAACCTGGTGCATATTATGAAGTGGATTTCACAGAAATTAAGCCAGGAAAGTATGAATATAAATACCTCTTAGTTTTTATAGATACCTTTTCCAGGTGGGTTGAAGCATACCCAATGAAGCACGAGACCGCCCAGATGCTGGTTAAGAAATTGTTGGAAGACATCCTCCCCAGGTATGGATTGCCAGCCCTGATTGGCTCAGACAACGGCCCTGCCTTCGTGTCTTGGGTGACAAAGGGGGTAGCTATAGCTCTGGGAACAACCTGGAAATTACATTGTGCTTACAGGCCCCAGAGCTCAGGTCAGGTAGAGAGAATGAATAGAATCTTAAAAGAGACCTTAACCAAATTAACTCTTGAGTCTAGCAGAGACTGGGTGGCTCTCCTTCCCTTTTCCTTGTATCGGGTTAGAAATTCCCCTTATAAGCTCAGGCTCACTCCCTATGAGATACTCCGTGGGAGACCACCCTCCATCATTCCCAACACCCACATAGAATTATTAACTGAAGCAGATGATGAAAATTTCCTCCTCTCCCTTCGATGTTACCAGCAGGTATAAAAACAGAATTGGCACTGCCTGCGAGCTACTTACGAGGCTAGTCCTGTACCTGAACCCCACAAGTTCTGACCCGGTGATTGGGTCTACATGAAAAGACATCGCTGGGAAACTCTGGAACCCCAATGGAAAGGCTCCTATGTCATGATCCTGGTGACACCCACCACTGTCAAGGTAGATGGCATCGCCTCCTGGGTACACCTCACCCACATCAAGCTAGCAGACCCATTCGCTATTCAAGAAGACTTCATTCCACAATGGAAAATCCAGTGGGACGGAGACAATCCTTTAAAACTCAAACTGAAGCGCTCTCCACCTGCTCTCTGCTGATTTTTTTACTTGTATATACCCCCTTATATGCCTTCCCTTACCCTAATCCTCATCAGCCATATAACGCCACCTGGCAAGTTTATGGGGGACCCATCTGCAGGTTTGGGGGTACTTTCATCTGGCCTGCAGAGTGGACACTGTTAAATTCAACCTGGGGCATACACCCTAAGAACACCTGGTACCCAGATTTATATACAGATCTGGACCAAATAGTAGGTCTGACACAGAGCACCTGGAATCCCCACCACAGCTAATATTATGTATGTTCATGCCATAAGACAGATAAGTGCAGGGGGAAAGGCCATTTTTTCTGTCAGCATTGGAGTTGTGTTTCCACAGGACAGATCTGGTGGATGCCTCCAAACACCCCAGATTTAAACGAAGTACAAAGGAGCCCTGGTCCTTGGTCAAACACAAACAGTAGAGACAGTTGCCACCGAATGGGGGTCCTCGGGGAAATAAGATTATGTGACCCAGTGCACATTCAATTCACTAGCCTGGGAAGGAACCGCCTAACCACTTCGGAATTTGGAAAAATTTGGGGACTCCATTTATATAGCCCAGCCCGATGGCGTGCACAGACTTGGCATGCTGTGCATGACAAGGGTGAGTTCCTTAAGATAAAAGTAGAATACAGCCCAGTTCCTGATAAGCCTACCCAAGTTGGCCCCAACAGTATTCTCCATTATCCGGCAAGTCCCAAGAACAGATCCAGATCCTGGATGTTCTTGGGAATATCCAGATATTCCCAAGAACAATGACCTGAACCCCTGTAACTTCCCTGCCACCCAATTCTAGTAAAAGTCAATTCAAATACCTGGATCCTACCTGGGAACTTCTCACAAGCACATATCAGGTATTGAATTTGACCAGGCCAGATCTGATGGCAGCTTGCTGGCTCTGTCTTAGTGTAAAACCCCCTTATTATGAAGCTGTTGCCATCCTAGGACAATATACCACTGGGGACGCGTCAGCTTGCCGATGGCACCAAACCACCCTAAACTTACTTTTCAGACAGTAGTAGGGAAGGGCATATGCATCGGGAGGGTACCTATCTCTCACCAACACCTATGCAATGCCACTGTTCCTTGAAATGGGACCGGATATCTGATACCCTCGAGCAATGCCTAGTGCGCCTGTTCCATAGGTTTAGCTCCATGCATACATGCAGGAGTCTTAGATCAGAACCATGATTACTGTGTCCTAGTGCAGCTTATAACAAAAATAATTTATCATGAAGAAAGTATGATACTTCAGAAATTCTCAGAAACCTTGAACCCAGCCCCACACAGAAAGCGGGAGGTAATCACTGCTCTCACCATTGCAGCCTTATTGGGGCTAGGTATAGCTGGGGCTGGAACTGGAGTGTCTGCCCTGGTCCTCCAAGATAAGAACTATGGTGCCCTCTGGGATGTGATTAATCTGGACATAAAAGAATTAGAAAAATCTATTAGTCTCCTCCAAATATCCTTAACTTCCCTTTCCAAAGTAGTTTTGCAGATCCAGAGGGGACTGGACCTACCATTTCTCCAACAAGGAGGACTGTGCACAGCCTTAAGAGAGGAATGTTGTTTCTATGCTGATCATTCAAGTGTTGTAAAATAATCAATGGCCCTTGTGCGAGAAAACCTGTGCAAGCATAAAATAGAAAAAGAAAATAATCAGAGCTGGTATGAGTCCCTTTTCAATTGGTCCCCCTGGTTAACAACACTGATATCAGCCTTGGCTGGAACCATGGTAATATTACTCCTACTCTTAACTGTAGGCCCCTGCATCATCAATAGGCTCATTGCATTTGTAAAGGAATGTATAGGAGCTGTACAACTGTTAGTCCTCAAAGGCCAGTATCGGTGGCACAAGAAACAGTACCAGGCCCATGATTGGGCCCTTGAATTCACAAGCAAGGAGGGAAATAAGAGAACCAGACCGATGCCATTTTGGGTGGCTGACACCATCTTAGAAGTTAAGTTTCATTTTCTCCACCATTTTGTTGTGAAAGTTTCACTTTCCTGTAAAAGCAGTCATTTCCCCAAAATCGTGAGACAACCATCTCCCAATCAGGAACCGCCCTCTGGATCAGGCCATATGGCAGGCCCAATGGCAGCCAATCCAGAGGCAGCCTCTTTGTTCAAGTTGTATACACCCCACTTGCTGTGCTGCATTGTAAAAATCCCCTACTCCAGGGGCTCCTGGCTTGGATCCATTGCAGCGGAGCCCCTGGGAGACCAAGCTCGAGCTTGCAATAAAAAGGCTCTTTTACTTTTGCATCAGAATCAGCTCTTTGGTGGTCTTTGGGGACTTCGTGATATGGGCATAACAGTACAAATGGTTAGGTTACATTGCTTGTGTATCTCAGGTAAAGTTCAAGTTGTGGTTGCTGTATACCTTCACACTGTGAGCTCTCACCTAAGGTGCACTATGTGAGGGTATGTATTTTGCTTTCAATTGAAGTGTTCCCTAAAGGTCAAGTTGATAGTGTTAGTTGAAAACAATGTCTTCTACATCCATATTCACTATCTATTTGTTTCTTCAAGTTCAAGGGAGGAGTATTGGAATCTCCAACTGTAATTGTAGATTTGTTTATTTCTGTTTAATTTTATCAGCTTCTGCTACATATAAAGTTCCGTTTTTAGGTGCATGTGCATTTAGGATTATCATGTTCTCTTTATGAAGCACATTGCCACAGGTGTGCTGTCACGGCTCATGAGGGCTCCTTTTGTAAGTGATGCTCACCTTTTTTGTCCAAGGTCCACTTAAGTCAGCGGTTCTCAACCTGTGGGTCACGACCCACAGGAACTGTATTAAAAGGTCACAGCAGTACGAAGGTTGAAAACCACTGACTTAGGTGGATCAGATGCTCTTGATTTCTTTTTTTTTTTTTTTCTTAATTTTATTTATTTATTTATTTATTTTGGCCAGGGCTGGGGGGTTTTTTTGTTTGTTTGTTTGTTTGTTTGTTTGTTTGTTTTTGTTTTTTTTGCAGGAACTCAACTTTGTTGCGTCAAGCAGCCACTTATATAGAGCATGGGGAAGGGGCAGGGAAAGAAGGAGGGGGACGAGATGCGTGACAAGGTTGGGCCAATGGCATGCTACCATGTTGGCTATATCTAGGTAGAGGCAGTTTCATGCCAGGACTTGCTGAGTCATTGCTACGCAGAAGTAGCTCGATGGATCTAATTCTAGTCAGGCTCGGGAAGTTGCACTAGGCCTCAGGCACATGGCAGGGCCCAACAATTCCCTCTTTTGTATTTTGTATGGCGGATAAACATAGCCCCTGTCATAGGTTGCCTGCTCTTGCGGTTTCAGTCTTACCCGTCATGGGGATACAAACATCAATGGTTTGGTCCCTGTCTTAGGTTGACTGAACGCAGAATGATCTTACCTGTCTTTGGGTACTATGAATGTAATCCACCATGCAGCCTCTCCATATCCTGTCTTAGGTTGTCCCAG
>CAUYPK010038859.1:0-26227 GCA_963574355.1 Loris lydekkerianus | reverse complement strand
CACAAAATCTCAAAACTGCAGATGCTGGTGTGGATGTGGAGAGAAAGGAACACTTTTACACTGCTGGTGGGACTGCAAACTAATACAACCTTTTTAGAAGGAAGTATGGAGAACCCTCAAAGCACTCAACCTAGACCTCCCATTTGATCCTGCAATCCATTACTGGGCATCCACCCAGAAGGAAAAAAATCCTTTTACCACAAGGACACTTGCAGTAGACTGTTTACCACAGCTCAATTTACAGTCGCCAAAATGTGGAAACAGCCTAAATGCCCACCAACCCAGGAATGGATTAACAAGCCGTGGTATATTTATACCATGGAATCCTCTTCAGCCATTAAAAAAGATGGAGATTTTACATCATTTGTATTAACCTGGATGGAAGTGGAAGACATTATTCTTAGTAAAGCATCACAAGAATGGAGAAGCATAAATCCTATGTACTCAATTTGGTATGAGAACAATTAATGACCTAGTACCCAGTGGGGGTGGGGGAAAGGGAGAGCAGAGAGAGGAAAGGAGGAGGGGGCTGGAGGGTCTCGGTGTGTGACACCTTTTGGGGTATACATGAGTATAAGAGGAACTTTACCTAACAAATGCAACCAGTGTAACCTGCTTTCTTGTACCCTGGATGAATCATCAACAAGAAAAAAGAAGGTCACAAGATCATCTTTATCCTATGAAGTCAATTTTATAAAATAAAATATATATATATGAAAAAAATATATTTTATATATATTTATGAAATTGAATAAAATTAATGTGCGTGGTAGGGGTACGTGTAGCTTACCTCTATCTTGGGACTTTATTTACTATTTGGATTCTTAACCATAAAATGTATAGGTTTTTTAAATCATGGGACATACATGTTATTTAAAGAAAAACAAAATCAAAATCCTTGCCCTTACCAACTCACACTGTACCAGGGAGGCAATGTCAGCCAGTGTGAGTCTCTCCTTGACAGTAAAGGTTGCAGAGACCGGAAAGTCACTCCAGGTAGAAATTCAGAGGACCAGGAAAAGAGCCTTAAAGTAAGTCTTACAAGGAATGTGAGTGCTCAGTAATAACAGAACATTCTAGACGGAGGAATTACACACAAAGGCACAGAAGCAGCAAGGAAACTGAAGAGCTTCATGGGGGCAGAGAATATGGCTGGGATTCATGAAAGATGACCATGGAGATGGCACTTGTCAGATCACAGAAGACCTTGACTCCTGTGGGGAGACACTGGGCTTCATCCTTTCTGGATAATATGTAGAGTCATATAAAATGATAGGTGCATGGGAAGGGGTTAGATCCAAAAAGCAATAAGATTAAATGACCAATTTAGTGGCGTACAGCAGCAACAAGCAGAGGATTGGAGGAAGGTAACGTTAGCGTCAGGGATACCAGTTAGCAGCTTCCCAGGGAGGAACAGAGGAAACAGAAAGGAAAGAAGGAGTTTCAGAGATAGTGAAGAAACAGAATCGGCATGTCTTAATGGCCAGTTAGATTTGGGTGAATGAGAAAAGTGTCCAAGGTACTTCCCAGATTTCTAAACTAGGTAATTGAGTAGACTCTGGTACGATTACCTAAATGAACTGGATCTGGGCAAAAAGCCAGTGAATTTGATTTGGGATGTGTAGAATTAAAGGTGATAAGGATAAACAGCAGGCTACATGGATTAGCACACAAGTCCTAAGTGAAGGGTGGAAGAACAGATTTGAGAACACTCAGCACATAGCTGTGTGTTTAAAAATAAAGGAATGGGGGTGATCACCATGAGAGGTCAGGTGACATGAGGAGCTCAGGAATCAGGGCCACATCAACATGTGGGAGCAGAGACATGCACAGCCAGTGAAAGCGCCCAAGAGGGAAGGGTGAGAGAGTAAGGCTTGGGCGCGGAGGAGCAGAGGTCTCCAAGAGAAGAGTGATCTGGCAATCCTCGCCGACCACTGCCGGAACAGGTGCAGGGGTGGCATGAACAGAAGCTTATGGATCAAACAATAATTAAAGTTTAAGGAGAAAGTGCACTCCTGCCACAAATTCACCGTGTACTGAAGGAAGAGTGTCCCAAAATTAAAAGTGAACACAGGAACAGATAAGGGTTTATTGTTCATTAATGGGAGACCAGCCATACTTGCAGTAATGACTACCACAAAAATGAAGTCATCATTTTTTTTTCTTTGCTTGTTTTATTAAATCATAACTGTATACATTAATGCAATTATGGGGTGCAATGTGCTGGTTTTATATACAATTTGAAATACTTTCATCAAACTGGTTAACATAGCCTTCACGGCATTTTCTTAGTTATTGTGTTACAACATTTCTATTCTACACTTAGTAGATTTAACACATACCCTTGTAAAATGCACCACAGGGAAGTCATTATTTTTTACCTAATAAAAACACAGTCATATAGCCATGAAACAAAGATACAGCAATACAAATCCAGACATTTGCTCTCAAACTGACCACATTATCCAGCTAAAATTTACACTCACAAAGTCTTTTTTTAGGAAAAAAAAAAAAATCTTGGGATCCCATTTCAAAAGTCCCACCTTAAATTTTTATATTACTTGGGTAATTTAAAGAATTGGCTGATATAAAGGATACAGTTGATAGCTACAAATAATTTAGAACTAGGAGTGAATTAATTTTTGACTAAATTGTCTACTGAACAGCCAAGAAGTTTTAAATTAACTGAATAACTCTTTCAACATTAAGTAAGGCCGGAGGTTGATTAAATGGAAATCCATTTGTCTGTCTAATATAAACTACTTGAAGAAGTTTGCATATAAATGTAAGAAACTTTGTTTTCGTCGTGGTTCTCAGTGGGCTATTTAATTTAATGTAAGGAACTTTAGTCTTTCTTGGGGTCAAAGACTGTATCATTCTTTCCTTCAATTCCACTAAACATGTCAAATTCATTTTTATGTATTAAGATCCATATAAAGATTTATTTCTTACCCAATAAGGCTGCGCTTAGGAATTTATCATGTACACATGTAACCAGAGGAAAATGCCATATGCACAAAATATGCACTAGGACAAACAAAAACTAAGAAACAACCCAAAATTTAACAGTTTGGGGATGACAAAAATTATAGACATCACCTTCATGGAATAATATAAATTCATGAAACAAAGCTAAACACAATTGTTCTTTTCACTTTGACTGCAATCATATAAGTTATATGTACAAACCAAAAAATTATTACTGTGATTATATATATATATTTTTTAGACAGAGTCTCACTCTGTTGCCTTGGGTAGAGTGCCATGGCATCATCACAGCTCACAGCAATCTCAAACCCTTGGGCTCAAGCGATCCTCTTGCCTCACTTTTTCTATTTTTTAGTAGAGACGGGGTCTGGCTCTTGCTCAACCTGGTCTTGAATTCCTGAGCTCAAGCAATCCGCTCCCCGCAGCCTCCCAGCGTGCTAGGATTACAAGCATGAGCCACCACACTCAGCCACAAACCAAAAAACGTTAAACAATAATATAATGCACAAACTGAAACTTTAAAAAAAAGAAAGCTGTGATGTAGGAATAAAAATTGTTCTTTGTTTCTTTTCTCAAATTCTTCTTTAATGTTCTCCTGAGAACATTCAGAATTTAATAGGAAGGAAGAAGAGAGGGAAAGGGACCAGAATCAATGGAAAAGGAACAGTGCTGCGTAAGAAACCAAGGATTCTAAGATGCATCTAGACGTGTTTGTGGACTATTTGTAGGCGATGAGTCATCTGTAGACTGTGAAGCCCTGTTTAGAACTGACACAAGGTTAAATGAAGTTATCCATTTGCAAGTATGATTCATTTAAATAACACTGACAGGCCCCTTGTTCTCTATAGTGTCAGTGTCCGGAAATAGGAAAATAAAACATTTTTCCACCAATTTTCCTGAAAACAAAGAAATGAAGATGGCAGATGGTTGTAGCATAAACCATCAGTGGAGTGCTAACGTAGCAAGACCCCTGCATGTTTAGTTAAATACTATTGACAGTCAACAATGGATAGTGTTAAAAAGTCTTTGGTAAAATTCTGAATATGCTCAAATAACAACTCAGGAAGGTAATGTTGAATCAGTCTGTTCCTAACAGGTTTTGCTTCCAGGTTAAGTGATTGAGCTTAACAAAGGCTATTTCTCAACATTGCCACGAGAACTAAACCTCTTACCACCTACAATAATGCTTCATAGAACAATGGTTTATTTTGCTTACTGTTTGAAAGGCATGTAATGTTTAGAAGGGGACTTCAGAGTTGGGTAGGTTCAAATCCAAGCTCAGCATGATTAGCTCAGAGACTCAATGAATTACGGATACGCCTTACACTTCCAGCTTCTCATTTGCAAAATAGGACGATGTTATCTATCTCATGAAGTCTTATAAATATTAAGTATATATAAATACTAATTAATGTATATAGAAAACTTACATATCTGTCAGAACATAATAAGCACACAGATAATCCAAATCATTATTATTATTACCTGTTGCAGAGATATCAGGTATCAGAGGTCTGATATCAAGAATCAGAGGTCTGGCCTGGAGGGAGAAGGATAGCAGTGACTATCATTCTACCTTCCTTATGCATAGTTTCACTACAACACCATAGAACAGGTCTTAGACCCATTATAGAGATCATAAAACTGAGGTTCCGGAGAACAATTAACAAGACTCCCCACAAATAGAGGGCTGAGGGAAATTTTATTCTACAACTACAAATGAAAGGGAAAGGTATCAATCCTCACAAAATGATCAAGGGCAGGGACTAGTTGAGAGTTTATGACCTGCCTTTTTGTTGACAAAGTCATTTAGGGGGGTTTGTATTTTTTAATGCTATAGTGAAATTTCAGTAATCATTAATCAGGACATGAACAAGAAATCTGAAAAAATCATCACTATGAAAATCAGTTTTGTACCTATATCCTAAGAGTTCTTATAAAATAGGATTATTCCTCAGACAAGTCCATGTTTCCAGCTTCAAAACAAGGTCAGAGTCCTGAGATAAGAAGGTAGGACTTTTTTCCCCTCCAATACAAATTAAAAGAAGATCACTATTTGAAATGATGATGCTAGCAACAAAAAGGTAATACTTTTTAGAAATGTATATAATAAATTCTGGCTCCTTTTCTGCGTTGCTTTACAGAAATATCTTTATTAGCTTTTGGTAAAATATAGAAACACTTTTATAGTGGAAAATTATGAAAACAAAAGTGAAAAACCACAACCCCTCTGTTGGGTATATGGCAGCTATGCACACGTACATAAACTTAATGCCCCCAACACAAAAGGTTTCACTACCTACAGTTGATATTGTGAGAATATTTTTATATAATCAAAAACTGCTCCTTCTCATCATTGGGATAGAGTCTATGCTATTTTGTCTTGTTTTCTTTTTATTAACATTATATCAGGAGCATTTCCTAGGTTATTAAATATTGCTTGAAGCAATATGTTTAGTGGCCATTAGATTTTGATCTCTGGCTTTTTAAAAATAGTAAGTAGATTCAAGAATTTTCTGCATTTCAAACCTTTCTGGCATAATATGAAGATCTAAGTTTCATGACCCCCTGATAACTTCAAGTAGCACATGGAAATTATCTCAAGCAATTTAAGAATATAATTAATTTTGCTTTAAAATATCAGGGAAAAGCTCTTACTTAGGGGTAATTCCTGGTGTTTACATTTTAATCCACCCATTTCAAGTACTTCAAAACTTTGAGCTGTAAAATCTTTCCTTAGTTTTATGGCTTTCCCGTTTTAGAAAGTAAATATAAAAGACTGGATGTGGTGGCTCATGCCTGTAATCCTAGCACACTGGGAGGTTGAGGTGGGTGGAGCCCTGGTGCTTAGGAGTTCCGGACCAGCCTGATCAGAAGCAAAACCCCACCTCTACTAAAAATAGAAATGAGGGTTGTAGCAGGTACCTATAGCTCCAGCTATTTGGGAGGCCAAGGCAAGAGGATCACTGGAGCCCAAGAGTTTGAGGTTGCCATGAGCTATGATGACACCACAGCACTCTACCCAGAGTGACAGGCTGAGACTCCATCTCAAAAAAAAATAAAAAAGTAAAGGTAGAAGTAAAATATTAGTATGAAATTCTTAAAAATCTAATTGTACCAGACAGTTGTTACTTTTCTAAAATATGTTTTTGAGTGATATTGTCCATATAGTATTTTAAAACCAGTTGACAGGAGTACACACGTACAACAGTGATCTCTCCAAAATTTGAGTTTGACTGGGTGCTATCTTGCTTATGAGACATCTGTTGCACAGTCAGTCAATCCACATTCATCTCTGGCTACTCATGCAGATAAAGTGAGGTCCTCGTCATTAAAAAACGTTTCTCCAGGGTGGCGCCCGTGGCTCAACAGAGTAGGGCGCTGGCCCCATATGCCGGAGGTGGCAGGTTCAAACCCAGCCCTGGCCAAAAACTGCAAACAAAAAAAAAAGACCCGTTTCCCCACTGGGGTAAATACACACCTAAAATTCTATTTAACACCAGTTGCATTGCAACACCATGGTGTACACTTTCTTCTAATTTGCTCGCTCTCCAACTAAAAAAGGCTTTGTTGAAATCCAACTTTATTGGTCTTGGTTGGCAGTCGAGCTGTGAGTAGTGGATATGCTGATTTTAAAAAAGAAAGAAAGAATCACAATAATAGTGGCATGGTCTCCTGAGAATACATTTATTTCTGCAGTGTAAAACAAAATTAAATTCTTCAATCTCAAACACTATTAAAAGGTTGTATTTAAAATGCATGAAGCATTAAAAGACATCAAAATTAAAATAATCTCATAAATCTCTTCATTTAAAAGCCTTATTAGAATACAGATCGAGTCAGAAAACAGCTGCCCAGCACTCCAGAAGCAGTAAATTATAACTATTTTAACTTTTTTTCATTTTCATCTTTGGAAAGTCTTTTCCAGAAGAATTGTATTGCTGTAGCCAGACCAACTGTCTCAGATATTTAACATGTGAATAGTAAATTGCTTTCAATGAACTCTGAAACAGATATTCTGTATATTCTTTTAAAGATCAGTCGACCACAGGGTTGTGCCCTGACAAAGGATACAGATGATACCAGCAGAAATTAGTTTTTAATGTAAAATTGATCAAATTAATTATTATTTCGAGTCAGTTTGCCAGAGCACGAGGAAAGCCTGGTACTGTAAGGATTTTAATGTCGTCCTCTCCTTCCCTGGGTCTGCCAACTAAAACCCAAGGGAAAAATCAGCATGAGAAGGACAGTCAGCTGTGTCCAAATGCCATCCATTATTAAAACCTGCCTCTCTTTTGTAAATGACTGACAACTAGGAGTTGTTTTTTTTTGTTTTTTTTTTAAATAAAGATTCTCACACTACAGACCATCATACATCAGTCTTGATTGTACCAGAGCATTCCTGGGAGTACAATTAAACTAACATGTTGATTGCACCTCAGTGCTGTCAAATCCTAAAAAGGAGAAAAGAAAAACCAGATGTCTAAGAACGAGGCCTCATGCTTCTCGCCCCTCCTTCACGTTCTTTAAGAATATACTTTGAAATGAGCAGAGCTATGTTTGATAGAACGCACCCAGATATGCCCTGAAAGGCGCATGAGAAGATAAAAGGTGTGTGCCCATAAAGCTGCCTCCCCTTTTTATCACCTGAGGCATCCTCCGACATCATTCCTCCTTACCAGAGATAAGATTAATAAACAGTGGGCCTTATGAGGAACTGCTTAGAACACCATTTATCCAACTTAATTGATGGTGTAGCAGGTGCCAGATCTTTCTCTGCTTTCTCTTTCCAGAAGACAACACGGGTAGCAGAATCAGACTTCTCTCCACAAACAGCATCTATCTTTGTAATTCTGTGCACTTTCCCACTGCTCGTACAGGCTGAGCAAAGCTTCTTATCTAAGGCTCTGGAAAGGATAACAGGACTGCTCGAGTATAAAAATTGCAAGTATTTTATTTATCTCTCTCTCTCTTTCTGCTTAGATTACCATTATCTTTGGTCACTGAATTTTGTCTTTTGGGCTTCAAATAAAGAGCAAAGTCAACCAGAAGGTACAGCTGTAAACCCAATGGATTACTGCTACACACACACACACACACACACACACACACACACCTCCTTCTGGCCTTTCTGTGCTTTAACCTAGGGTTAACTTCCTCATGAATGGTTTCAAATGATTCTATGACCTTCCTTGCAAAATATTTATGCCAAAGAACAATGCAGGTTCTACAAATGCCTCAGTAACTACTACTTACGCTGATGCTTCAGTGTAAGCCAAGGAAATGAGCTGTCTAAAACCCAGCGAGACATTTGTGGCAGAAGGGGAAACTGCATAAAATAATTGCTAACATGAATTTCAACTCCATCCATTCATTCTTTCCTATAGCCACATATAAGGCATTGAGGAAGCCATAGAAATGGACGGAGAAGTGATCCCCGCCTACTTGTCCCTGAGACTGTGGTCACAATAGATATGGGCACATAAATATTTGTGATAAATAAGAATACCAAAAGACCTAAATCAGATGTTCAGGCCGGGAGCTCAGGCCTGTAATCCCAGCCCTCTGGAGTGGCTGGAGAACCACACTCCACTCTCTGGGGCTGGAGAACCCCTTGAGCTCAGGAGTTCAAAACCAGCCTGAACAAGAGCAATACCCTGTCTCTACTAAAAATGGAAAAATTAGCCAGGCACTGTGGCTGATGCCTGTAATCCCAGCTACTTGGGAGGCTGAGGCAGGAGCATTTGAACCCAGGAGTTTAAAGGTTGCTGTGAACTAGGCTGATGCCATGGCACTCTACTAAGGGGGCCAGAGTAAGACTCTATCTCAAATAAATAAATAAATAAATAAATAAATAAATAAATAAATAAATAAATAAAGCAAGCAAACTCCTATGGGCATGCATGATTAATTCTGGCTAGCAACATCAGGGAAGTCTTCTTGGATGAGAAAGCTTAAGAGTTGCATTATTAGTGAATTAGGAAAAAGAGCATCTAGAACAGATTAAGGAACAATTTGTCCAAACACACAGAGTGGGACAGATCGCTGCTGTCCCCATTTCTATCCTGTGAATACCACATGCACAATTCTTACCATATCCACAGATCATTGGTGTTAGTATTCACTTAATAGTCTTTTTAATTGACCCCATTTTTACTCCAATTTACCTTCTTAAAAGGACATTTCACAGTATTTCTATAAATGGAAACCCAGCATCCCTTGCTCCAACCATAACAATAAGTAAATGAAAACAAAATCAGGAGATTCCAGCTAAATACCATTACCCGAAGCAGCCCTCCCTTTGCTGCAGAGGGAAGCTAGAGAGTCAAGATGCTAAAGGCTTCCCAGCCTCCAAGTAAAGCTTCCTCCTCAAGAGATTCCAAAAGGACAGGAGGAAATCCTAAATTGCACAAACTGCTCGTGTGGTAATTCGGGGTTAGCCAAGGCCACATTAGTGTACCAGCTAAAGTCATTCTGAATCATTGTCCCACACTCTGGGAAACAAAGAGATCCAAGTCACTCAGGAGCTGGCTGAGGAAGGGATGTGAAGGAGAAAGAAGGCAGAAAGCTTATCTGGGACTTTGAAGTTCCTTCTAAGATGTTTGACCTTCACATGAGGTGCTGGGAAAGCATTATGTGTAGGTAGTTCTTTAAGAAGAAAACTCTGGTTGTGGTACCAAAGATAATTGGATAGAGAAGAGATGAAAAGTTAAGACATCAGCTTATTTGAGAGAAGCCAAGCGTCTTGACTCGAGTAATAGGAGAAAGAATGGAAAATAGGTAATGGTACTCCCGATGGTCCCCAACCCTTGCACTCTCTCTGATTGCCCGCATGATTCCCCAGACTGTTCTATCCTTTATGTGAGCCAAGTCATTATTACTGCATTTCATCAAATCTAAGATGCTATCAATTGTAAGATGCACTATTATTTTACATGCCACTAAGAAAGAAAAATGCTGCCAATTAAATGATGATACACCATCACTTGTAAGAAGCATCCAATTTCAGAGTTGCTGGAATGGGGGGGGAATGCTTGTCTTGGAATCAATGAGACACATTATTAATCACTATTGCTTAAAAGCAAATAATATAGAGCTTGGAAGTTAATTGGTTTTCAGAAAATAATGAAAAAAGAGCATATCTGGTACAATGTCTTCCTTGATGTAACTAGAGCAATAAATTGCCATCTTCCTAAGATAAGATGATATTGAACAATGATTCAGAGGTGAGCCAGAAAGTCCTGGGTTCAAGTTCTGCATCATTCACTTCCTAGCTGTGACACCTCAGATGAACAACAAACTCTCAAAACTTCACCTGGCTTATCTGTAAAATCTTCTTTCGAGTTTTCAATATTTAAACACATACCTCCAATGGAAAACTTTAAGGATCCTGAGTATTTCCTGCTCAGATTTGTCAAAATTGATTTTTAACGGAAGTTAAGTTAGCTATTCTTTGTATCTAATATTATCAGTGGTAATATAAGTAGTAAAGTTATTTTTCTCTTTTTCTTATTAGACTCAACCACAGCGCCCACTAGATCATCATCATCACATGCTTTTTGGATGTTCACTTTAGATAGAAGTTATAATCCCCCTGCCCAGGGGCCTGTGTACCCAGAACTAGTCAGTCAGAAATAGAGTTGGGTTCCAGATGGGTGGATTCATTTAGGTTAGTCAGTTTAAAATTCCAGGTTCAAGTTTCTTGTGATTTTCTATTCCAAGGTTCCTCCTGGACACTCGTAAGTCTTATAAAAGTGAATCGTCCTGAAGACAAAATGTGCAGTGATCCGCCCCATGCTGCTCTTGGGAACAGACGTTGCTCTTTCAACTGGCACGGCAGCATCTCTCTAATTTGTGGATTACTGTTCCAGGCGTTTCCACGCTGTGACACAATCTGAGCCTCACACCAAGCCTGGGAGTTAGTGCAGGGCCGCCATTACTGTGCCAACTCAACTTGCCCAGCTGTCACACACCATTGTCAGAAATCGGGCCTGAAAGGAAGACCAAATCTGGCTCCAAGTGCCATTCACATCCTGCAAATGTTTCCACATGATTTAAAAAAAAAAATAACATCAAAAAGGATTAATTACGTCGAGTTGCTCTTCTGCACTGCACCTTCTCAGTTTGGGTTGGTGTCTTACTCTTCACTGGTCTTCCGTGCTTTCACACTGGCCTACGATCTCTTGCCCACCTTTTCCTAGTGTTCTGGAGATGAGACAAGCCCCAGGGAGACTGAGCCCACTCTCATTCCTGTATTTTCTGGGGCTGGTCAGGAGGATCCTGGGGCTCCTGCTGTTCTCAAGTAAAGCCACAGGGGAAGGTACAGCCCAGTCTGCAGCTGACACCACCCCAGGCCCTCTGGAGCACAAGAGGAGGGTGAGGGTGCACAGGCCCCTTGGCAGGGGGATTACGGGTAGCTCAGCACAAGAGTCACAAGCCTCAGAGAGTTTAATGCACTGCCTCTAGCTTCACTTCCACAGCTGACAAGCTGAGGGAATGTTGGGCAAGTTGCTTCCTCAATCTCTGAAAGGACACTTTTCTCTATGAGTTGTTGACTCGAGACCTTTCTAGTCTATTGCTAAAATACCCCAACAGCACTCTTCCTGTGAGCACGCTGAGCTGGTGTCTACCAAATGCTCACAAGTGGGAGATCATATGTGAGTCTGTCTGTGGAGCACCCACAATTGGACAGGTAGTATCATTACAACGTCTATCTTAAAAATTCCTATCTTCTAGTATATCTATTTTTTTTCTTCTGAGACCTGAGAAAGCAAGATTCACAAACCTTAGCAATCAGTTCAGAGGTCAAAGAGCCTAAGCTTGAAGAAATCTTGACACCTTTTGTCAAGATTTTCTTTGCAGGATTGTGTATAATAGCAAATAAATAAATAAATAAATATAAATTTAATAAAACATTTACATTATGGCATTTTTTAATTAACATATATAGCACAGTGGAAAGAAAAGGATAGCATATAAAATTATACTCATACAGAATACAATGTCTATCCTGTAAAAAATACATAGAAAAGAGACTTTAATTATATAAAAAAGAATGAAGTATAGTAAAATATTAACATTGCTTGCCTCTGAGTAATAGAATAATGGTTAATTTATGGGGGTTCCATTATTCTTTTCAAATTTCTTACAAAGAGAATGTTTTAATTTCCACCATTCTATTTTTATCTCTAGATATTTTATTTGGTCTTTTTGAGAAACCTCCCTAGTCATTTTGATAGATTTTTGAAACATACGTTATTTGGGATTAGTCTATTATTTTTCTCATGTTTTCCTTTCTCTTATTTCATTAAACATTTTTTTTTTCATTTTTTTATTTATTTTTATTGTTAAATCATAGCTGTGTACATTAGTGCAATCAAGGGGTACAATGTGCTGCTTCCATTAAACATTTTAAACATATTTTCTGTGTCCTCTTTTCTTTATCATCAGAACACATGAAGCTCCAACACATGAAGTCCTCACAGGTCTCATTCTGCCATTTATTGTTTCACTTGATTCTTAAATATAAAATTGTTCATGTGTTTGCGATCCTGGATTGTGAGATCATATAAAGCTAATCTGAAACTGTGGGAACAAAGGGCCTGGGGCAAAGGTGTATTTCTCCAGGAAACATTTGCATCCACACGCCCCAAGCATTGTGAGCACCACCAGTCCAGGACCTCTAAAATCAATTTTGTTTCTAGACCACTCATACAATATAATTTCAACCTCCAAAGCCATGAATATAATGCCATTGTTAAAATATTGGTGATAAGATCTTTTTCCCCACCCAGAGCTGAGGCTGAGACATTTCTCTTGATCTACAGGGAGATTTATTTTTCTAAACCATTTTTTTTTTTTCATAGAGAATGTAAACCTTTGGAGGTACTAGCTTTATTTTAAGGTCTCAGTTTCAACTTTCCATATTGGAAGGGTCCAAAGCCTGGATTCTGGTCCCCAGCAAAGCAGTCAAAGCTCACTTTCTGCTCTCAGCAAATGCCCTCAGGGCAGAGCCTCAATTTATGATTCCCACCCAGTTTCCACCTTCCTATTTTTTTTTTTTTTTTAACTCCTGGAAATTTCATTTACGTGTTTTGCAGCTATCATGAAAATATATTATATTTCAGCCATCATTCTTAGGTTCTCTGAGCAAGAAGATTTATCAGACTATCTGGTCAACCCACTATACATATAGTTACAATTGGAAGTTTGGGCTGATGTTAACTTTATAACCAGAAAAAATTTAAGTACAAAAAAAAATCTATCACTGGGCAGCACCTGTGGCTTAACGGTGTGGGGCGCTGGCCCCATATGCCAGAGGTGGTGGGTTCAAACCCAGCCCCAGCCAAAAACCGCTCTCTCACTATAAAATGGGGGAAATATCATCCATTATCTTTCCTAAAAACTTTCTTGACAGGTTGCTTTTCCCATCACTAAAAATTACTCAGCACTGAGAGGCAGTTTTAGAAAAAACCTGTACCTCACTGAAACTGAAATTAACTAATTCATCGCCACAGTGAAAGAACAAGATCTACCACAAATGAGCAGGAAACGTGGGATGTGGGATTACATCCAGGTGCCAGCACATAGTTAAATATTTATATGAACAAAATACAAATACCCAGGTCTACCAGGCAATATTTTGGAAATGGGTATCAGCAGAGTGCCAAGATTTTGATATTCACCATATCTTATTATTCTAAGCATATAGATATTTATACCAAAGGAATGTCTTCAAATATTCTATGGAGTCATTCTTAAATATTCCAAGAGCTGAGATACACTCCTTCCCCCCTTCTCTATACTGTTGCCAGAAATGATATTGATTCATTTGCTTTAATTTGTTTAATTTGCAGAAACCTTCATTTTTATCTTCTCATGCAAAAATTAAATGAGATGATCCAGACAAAACACTTAGCACCTAGCGCATAGAAAGAGTTTATCATGATGATGGTGATGAAACTGATGATGAAGATAGTGATGGTTTTCAGAAGTACCCATGTAAAATGTCAGGTAGATACACCAAGTGGCGAAGGACAAAACCAAAACGTTCTTTGTTTTGGACTTAAAATTCCATAGAGGGATGATTCAAGGTTGTTTAATCTGAAACATCGAAATAGCCATGAGGTATAACTAGGTACTTAATAAATATTCATATTGGCAAGAACTATTAGTATTGCCATGAGGGTATCACAGTAGATATTATGGTGCACCTCATGAACATTGGGTTTCCAACTTCCATCATGAAGGCAAGATGGATGAATATGCCCATGAGGGTGAGGTCTCTGAGGACTACCCCACACTTAGCATCCTGAGGTCCTGCTGGCTTTACTGCTCCAGAAAGAGAGGTACGCCCACCTTCAGAGCTGTACTGTGCTACCTGCTAAGCTGAGTGCTCCCTTTCCTGCCTGTCTTATCCAGTCCTCACAGCGGGATTCTTGTTATCCCACCCAGCTGTGGAAGAAGCATAACAGAGTGAGTTAGAGCACCAATCACTGGAACTCCAGCTGTCACTTACCTTGAGCAAAACTACTCCATCTGGTATTTGTGAAGGGTCTGGATCATAGTAAATACATAGGTCTTGGCTATTATTATCGGGATGAAGAGACAGGGGTTTGAAGAAGCCAGTTACATCACTCATGTGAAGCAGAGCTGGAACTCAAACCCAGGCAGTTTGGCTTCAGACACTCAACATGAAAAAGGAGTAGGCCCTTCAACACAAGCGCTCTCACCCCTCCCCTGCAGGGCAGGACTGCTGCAGAGAACTTTACTACGTTGTGAACAAGAATATATCAAAAGAAAGACCTGGCCAACTCCACCCAATTGCTGGAATTTTCTAGGCTTCCTCCACTCTGCGACCTGCAAGAGCCAGGGCTGCTTTCAATATGGAGGATGTGGATGAAAGGCTGAGGGATGGAGGGAGGTACTCTGCAAGCCTCTCAAACTCAGCGACTGCTGCTAAGTTCTATATCCCCAGCCCCAAGACAGGAACAACACAGAAGGACGCAGGGCTTTGTCTTCCCCACCAGCATGCATGCTATTGGAGAGCCCCCAAACAGCCGCCATTTAACAAAGGCGTCTCTGTGTGCCAGACACTGTGCTAGGCACTTCACAGGGACTTCATAATCTGATCCCTGGGACCAGCTGATTAGATGAGGGGTTACCTGCCTCTCTGCAGGTGAGCCACCTTAGAATTAGTGAGGTAGGGTAAATTGTCAAAGAACACAGTTAAACAGCAGACCCCAAACCAGGTTGATAATCCATCCAACCACGCTGTGCTAAGACAGTACACAGCGGAGGTGATGGTGCAAATAAAATGGCTCAGGTTGCAGTAACAATGAGCTCCCCTTTCCCAGAGGACTAGTGGACAAAGCCCACTAGCCAAACACTTGGGAGACAAAGCCCCTCAAAATCTGAGCCAGCTTCTCAGTCTGCTCTGAATTCACCAAGTGACTGCAGGCCAACTATTCACAACCAGCACCAGGTACTGAGGAATCATGATGCACTCAGCATTAGGCCTCGCGTTAGATGGTGAGCCCAACTGGGGCAGGAGCAGGATTGGCCCCGTGTACCAATGTATCCCCACAGCCCAGGACAGTGCCTGGTTCTCAGTAGGGAATGAATGAATGATGAATGAATGATGAATGAGCAAATGAAAATATTCATTCTAATTCTTACCATCACTCTGCAAAGTAAAATGTGAATCTTCTGTCTGAAGGGAAGGAAATTAAGTTCAGAGCAGTCAAATCTCCTATTCAAGGTCACCAGTCAATGAGTGGTACAGCGGGGACTCTAATCCAGCCTATCTGGCTCCCAAATCCTTCTCTTTCTTCTGTGTTTTTTATTTTTTTCCAAAAGGAGACAATGCACTTCCCCACCTCACCAGGCTATTGTGAAGATCAGATGAGATAAGATAAATGACTAGGTTTTGCAAACTTTGCACTTGGAAAGGTTGGTAACTGTGATTTTTAACACAAAATCAAAGCCTAAAGTCAAAACAGCACAAGTTTAGTGGAATTTTAAGCACTGAGAAGAAACAAGAGTATTTGCAGGCAAGGGGGCTCTCACCAGCTTTGAAATCAAATCATGCCACACGCTCACAGTGTACACCTTCTGGGAAGGTAGGAGGAACAGAATCCCCAGATTTAGAACTGCAGAATTGCAAAATTATACAAAGGACAATCAGAACGACATTCCACCTAGTGCAAGACTCTGGACAGACTGTCACCTTAACTCTGACAGAACAAATATGTGACAGCATAGTGCCAGGAAGAGGTATCCGAGACGCAGAGCTCAGAACAAAATGCCTCATGGGTACAGCCCCTTCCCACAAGGCCTCCCAAGCCCTGGTGTTGTTTTCCAATTCCTAGGTGATCTGTAACTTCCATGGTTAAATCAAATGATTTAATTAAGCTTCTACGGTAAATTAGAATTTAGCAACACCTTATAGCTAAAGAGTTTTCATAACCATGCTCATCTCCCTTATCTATTTCTTGTAAGAGGCTCATCCTCATTTTCCTAATAAGAACCAAGAAATAGCCCAGAAATTTGCTTACAAAATCAGAAACCCAGGCCCAAATGCAAAAGTGAAAGCTACATAGACTTCTCACTCTTCATCCCCCACAAGGTGGCTTAAAACAGATCAGAAAACAGAAAGCGATCAAAGAAAATAATAGCCACAAAGGCCTTTTTAAGAACACAAGTAGACTATCAGCCTATAGTGGTTAGTAAAGCAGAAATCTTCAGTGAGTCTCCAAACCCTGATTCATCAAGATTGGGAACCCACAGGGGATAATCTGGCCAACTTTTTTTTTTAATTGAGGCATGGAAAAACTAAAAGATTATTCTAGAAAGAGTACACAAGTGCCGCTCTCATAACAGGGCATTTGCATTTCTATTTTCTCCCAGATTGAGCAGAGGGGCTAACTCAGAGCCTTCTGGGTCAAAAGCTGGAGCTGAAATAAGAGACCTGTCAAACATCAGGATGTGACAAGTGGTGGCCACCAGCAACTCAGGTCTTACCCTGGTGGAATACATACAGACTTGGTGTTGCCAGAGTTTATATTTTTCAAAAGAAGTTTAAAGTCCTTTCTTATTGCTGATGGAACTTCAGAGAATAAAACCTTCTGGTTTTTAAATGTGGTCAAATTTAAAGATTTGGCGAGCAACTGAAGGCTGCTCATTTGCAACTATAACATTTCCCCTCCAGAGTGATAATCCTGGTACTGCTCAGGCCCAAGCAAGGATCTGAAGACCTGGGCTTCAATCCTCGGTCCTTCAACTATAAACTATGTGCAATTTCCAAAAGTGTTCAGTTTCTTCATCTGCAAAATGGACTTAGGATACCTGCCTTATTCATTTCATATAATTTTTGCATGAATCAAATAAACTAAGGTTTTTGGTTTTGTTTTTCTTTTTAATAAGACAGAGTCTTACTTTATCGCCCTCAGTAGAGTGCCATGGTGTCTCACAGCTCACAGAAACCTACAACTCCTGGGCTTAGGCAATTCTCTTGCCTCAGCCTCCCGGGTAGATGTGACTACAGGCGCCCGCCACAACACCCGGCTATTTTTTGTTGCAGTTTGGCCGGGGCTGGGTTCAAACCCCCCCACCCTCAGTATATGGGGCCGGTGCCCTACCCACTGAGCCACAGGTGCCACCCAGTTTTTGAAATCAAGAGCCATTCATCTTTATGTCCCCAGGACCTATGCTCAATCAAAATTAAATTAAATTAAAATTAAAAAGTTCGTTGAGCTGCAAAGCACTTTGAAAGTAGCAAAGTATGTATTAAATGCAAAGTGTTGCACAAAATGGTCGTCCTCAAAATCTAAGTTGTCTAGGAAGGTTTTATGCGGCATTTTTTTCCCAAAAGAAAAAACACTGTATTTTCCTCTCCCCCCAAAAAAAAGTTCTTTTTAACAAAAGTAATTGACAGTATCTGTTTGGTAACTTGAGAGAGAGAAGAGAGAGTGCTTTTATGCAAATTTGATTTCCCTATAATAATCTAGAGCTATTCTGCTAGAAGGAATTATCTCCGCAGGCTGGCAGCTGTGGTAGGCAGTGAATTAAAAATGGCTCTGTATATGGGAAAATCTGTTCTATAATCAGTGCTATTCTTGGAGAGGACATCAATCTAGCCCAGCTCCCGTGATGCCCCGCGTGTGTGAATGACATATAAGAGTGAGGTAGAAACTCCCATTGCATCACGGCTGGGGATTCTGCCACACCTGAGACACTGAACTGTCATCCCAAGGGAAAGACTGACCCAATAGTGGCCTCCAACCGGTCAGTGTGGCCAATCCCCTTACTTGGGAAAGAAGGCATCAGAAGACGAATCTCTCAACAACGACTTACTCAACTCAACTCTAATGAACTGCCCTGTCTTGGGGTTATTATAAGGCTTCCAAGTTTTCTTTCCTCTCCCCACCCATTTCTTATTTTCCTTCTGTCTTTCCTTTTGTCCTTCTTTGCTTTTTCCCTGCCTCTCTCTGTCCTTCCTTCTCTCTCTCCCTCTCTCTTTTCCTTCCTTCCTTTCTTTCTTCCTTCACCTCTCTGCTATTCTGATACAGACTACAAGGTGGGATTTCTAAGTCACAAGATACTACACAAGAAAATACTTGCTACACTAGGGCTCTTTGTCCATGGGGAAGGCATGTGCTACAGAGAAGCATTTTAAGAAGTAAGCAACCACTGCAGTGCCTCGTGAAAACGTCATCACGTTTTTAATGAGGCAACTGCTTGGTCAGTAGAAACACCCTCTCCTGGAGTGGCTAATATGTTCAAGGTAACTTGGACAATCCGTGATGCAGCCACAGCCGTCTCCCCACAAAAGGAGTCAGGTTGCACACCAAGCCATCACATAACCCCCAAGTGAGTCCCACCTTCTCCTTCATTGGCCCATGGAATTTTCCTGAGAACCTATGTCCCTGTGGTGTCCCCTGAGGTATCCTCCTTCTCTTCCTGAGTCATGTGCACCATCATCTGCTTGGAGTTATGGATATCAAAGTTGACCCCTGTGGGCGCGTCTTCATGTGTGTGCCTGTGTCTTGGGTAAAGGGGTTTGGACTTATCCTGATCTAAGTCACTCAGTGTCTTTTAAAATAACAGTAAGCCAGTGCTAGGAATGCTAAGAAATCACATCTTCTAAATCAGAACTAGTCTGCTCTCCCTTTCAAACATTGTCAAGGAACAGGCTCTGTCAGTGTGCAACATCGGCGATCCCAGACCCACAGTGCTGGGTGCACATACACCCAGAGGGGAAGGTCAAAGCCTCCAACATGTTGAGTCCTCCACTGAGGGTGTCCCAGTGGACAGCTCCAGTGGTGTCCCAGTATCTGCACAAGAAGGCAAGGAACAACTTCATGAGGTTGACAGAGCACTGAATCTGGCTGAGACCACATTGAGACTGACCGCCCAGCACGGAGACAGCTCTAAATAGCTCTCAGAAATGCAAGAACCGCTGTCCTGTCCTTCAAAAGTGTTCCCTGGAGAAAGGCAATTGTTCCCGCTAGCAGACAGTGCCCCTCAGGGCCCAGCTGCCTGGCCCACGCTGCTCTGCTCAGGTTCTGTTCTTCTGAGCGTTGTCTTTTTCGGCCACAGCAGCCATAGGTACAGACCAGCCACTACAACACACGCTCGTATTTCTTAGCCCAACTCCGCTCGCTGTGAAGCTCTGGAGGGCTCCAAAGTCCTCAGGAGCAGCACCAAAGCTGCCTATCGCTTCGGTAGGAAAGCAGGAGTAGGGTGGCACTGCAGGGTTAATTTAAAAGACAGCTGCATCCATTTTGCTCATTACTCCTCATGTACAAACTGCAAATTGCATTTGAAAATATTTTCTTTAAAATAAAATTGTCGTTTCTGAGCTTCCTGCAGGCACGGGGTGTCTGGGGGAAACAAGTGGCCCTGACATAAGGGGATGGGGGCATCACCCTGCGTGCTTTGCGGAGGTAGCAGGCCACACCCTGCTGACCCCATTACACAAGGAATAATGCAAAAGGGGCAGAAGGGCTCCTATGAAACAAATCATCCTGCTGCATTGGGAAGCAGGGGAAGAATTCGACTCACAAGGCCCAGCACTCTCCTGAATACAGTGCTCTAATGCTAGCCTCCCACGGGCTTTGCTGTCTATTTCATGGACCCACATCAGTTTCCCCAGGGAATCCTGAAAACAAGAACAAATCCTTTTTGTAAATATTAATTACACAGTATCTACTGTCTGGATGTTGGACACAGAAGCTTTGTGCCTCAGTCTCTTTCTCTGTAAAATAGGGATAATCATAGTCCCTCTTGTATTGGTCTATTATGAGAAATAAATCAATTATTGCACATAAAGTATCTGAAATGATGCCCAGCACATAGCTAGCTCACAGTAAAGACAGATATAGACATATAAATATAGACCCACTCCAAACCCACTTCCTGAGCCTACAAAATGGGAGGCAGCTGCTTAAAATCTTCTTTTGGAAAGGCAGTTGGAGTCAGGAGCTCTGGATTTGACACCTGAACCCACAAATCCATTTTAGCATCCCCCAAGGGAGACGAACTTGATTTTGCACCCACTGGTACGATGCAATCACAAGTGCGCACCACCACACACAAAATGTTTCTACCAAAATCTTGGACCCAAACTTCAGCAAGTTCCCGGATCTAACGGCTACAAGAGCAGAATACAGGGCACAGAGGCGCATCGTGGATGGCAAGCAGGATCCGGACTGCGGGCACGGCGGCAGGACTAACTACGCTGCCCCTTCAACAGATCTCACACAAAGAAAAACAGCGGGAACAGCTGAAGAGTAAAGAAAACCTAAGGGCCATAATTAACAACGAAAATGTGTAGACCTTGTTTGGATCCTGCCTTGGAAAAAAAACCAACTGTGAAACACCATCAGCTCAAATTGGGGCAATTCAAACACAAACTGAGTATCTGTGACATTAAGAAATTACCCGTCATTTTTTTTAGCTGCACCTCCCATCGAAAGGGGGAGTCAAATTCCCTTGCATTGAATCTGGGTTAGCCTCAGCGATTGGCTTCTCCAGTGGGGATGTGTACAAGGGGTGGTCTCTAACCTCCAAGATTAGGTCAAAAGAACCTTGGAGCTTCGAAATAAGTTGTGTTGGGACACTTGCTCCTGGAACATTCCCTCTTGCTGGGAGAGGCCCAAGCACTTCAAAAGACCATCTGTGCAAACTAAGAGTTGACACCTCTCCGGAAAGTCCTTGCTGATAGTCACATGAGTAAGCCACCTTGGAGATCCAGCCCATTCATGTCTTCAGATGACTGCAGCCCCCAAGGAAATCTGATTACAATCCCATGAGACCTGCCCCCCAATGAAAAAAAGTGTCTGGCTGAGCTCATTCGGCCCACAGAACCATGATGACTATAAACTACTGTTACAAGTCAGTAAGTCTGGAGGTGGTTTGTTATGCAGCAAACTATAATCAGAAAACTCTATCTCTTAGAGATGTATTCTTAAGTGTTCACAGACCAAATGATAGGGTATCTGGAGGAAGAGAAATATAGTTGAAATATAGCTGAAATAAGCTTGGCCACGTGCTGCTAATTGCTAAAACTGGGAAATTGGATCATAGGGAGTAATTATGCTCTTCTCTCTTGAATATTTTTTAAATGTGTTCTAATCAAAAGTTTTTTAAGATCTCTGGATTTATTAAGACAAAGTTTGAAAACTACAGAGAAAGGAATAGTAGCTGTTGGAAGATTCTGTGTGGTAAGCATCCACAATGTTATTTACAGGTGCAGTATTGATAAATTCGTTATTACCTGCTCGGTTGATCAGGCAGCAAATAGCAGGTAGCAAATAGAGCTGAAAGAATCTAAGATTCAGGAGTGGATTTCAAATCCCTTTAGCCAAGAGTCCTTGCATCCTTTCTTCTGTCTCTCAGCCTCACTGCTTCGTGTGCAAAGAACTTTTTTCCTGATAAAGTGGCCCAGCGCTTAGCTAAAGGGACAGCATACACTATAAAGTGCTATACAAGTATAGATATGCTTGTTGCAAGCTGTAATGGAAAAGAAATTATTTACTCTCAAGGTTCTGACAATATTATATCGCCATAGATCATCTGCCTACCAGTGTAAATGATATTAAATTTCTGTTCTTTTATCACAACAAGAAGAAGGAGCTGGGCAGATCCTTCTCCCATGAGGATGCGTTCAGGATGGCCTGATTATAACAAAAGGCATGCACGGTGTGTAAGTTTCATTTTGGAGGTGGGCGGCATCTTCACCAGACAGGTGTTCATCACCCACAGCATCAGAAGTGAGGTTTTACATCACAGCAGGTGACCATCGATCCAGAGAGATGCTATGCTTGAACCAAAAAAAAACCATGTTACTCCAAATGAGAGGTTGACCAAGCGGCTTCTTGCTTTGGGCGACTCTACATAGTGGGTGCAAAGTTGAGTAACCACTTTCGAATAATTGATGATTCGCCCAAACAACACCAAAGAGGCTAGTAAGGCATTAACTTCACTAATAAATTAATCCACCAAAATGTGTGCTTTAAGACCTATAACTCAAGGTGCACTTCTTTTGATGTAGTGAATTTGGAAAAAAACCAAATATCTGTAACTGAAGTGGATTTCCACATTAACAGGTCTGTCCATTTCAGTAGTCTGGTACTATTGAAAAACTCATGAAAAAAATCAAATTAATAAAATAAGAAGTCAGCATAAACACACACATTTGCCAATGACTCGTAATAAAATAAAACAACATGTTAGGTAACATCAAGTAACAATAGAACAAATATCACTGCGAGTCCTTGCCTTTTCTCACTACCAGATTGGAGGCTTCATAAAAAGACGTTTTGCGTGTGTTCATCCTTTCTGTGGCATTAATTGAAACGCCTTAGGCTAGCATTTCCCAAAGAGTGTCTGCAAACCCCCATGCCACTTAATTTTAATGATTTTATGTTTGTTAACAGTCTCTGAAGTCGTGTGTGTGTGTGTGTGTGTGTGTGTGTGTGTGTGTGTGTGTGTGTTTGGGAAACATTGGGTTAAGCAACCTTAATAAGGTTTTTGCATTTGGTGGCAGTTGTTTTCAATGACAAGTCTTCTCAGAAACGTTAATGTGTACATTGTGAATCTCCAAGAGGCACCCAGAAATGTTTTATTCAACAGATCTTTCTCCAGTCTCTTCCTCTCTGGAACACTCGAGAGGAAAGAAAAGAAGCTGACTCTACTCAGTAACTAACATTTGGCCAGCAACTTCCTGTTTCTCAATGCTTTGCAATTAACTCATCAAATCTTCTAGACCACCGTGAGTTAAGTTGAGCAGGTATCACTAACATTATTATTATTATTGTTTTAGGAAAAGGGTCTTGTTCTCTCATCCTGGCTAAAAAACAGCTCACTGCAGCCTTGAACTCCTGGGCTCAAATAATCCTCCTGCCTCAGGCTCCCTAGTAGCTGTGGCTACAGGCGTAAGAACATAATTTTTTAATAGGCTTTATTTTTTAGATATATTTTAGGGTCATAGCAAAATTGAGTGAGAAATACAGAAAGTTTCTATATTCCCACTGGGCCCCCACATGTACAACCTGCCCTCTAACCACATCCTCCACCTAACTAGTGCATTTGTTACAGTCTGTGAACCTACAATGAGACATCACAATTACCCCAAATCCATGGTTTACACTGGGGCTATCTTCTGGTGGTGCACATTTCGTGGGTTTTGACAAGTGTCTAAGGACATGCAATCACCATTATGGTGTCATACAGAAGAGACACCTAAAAATCCTCCACACTCTGCCTTTTTATCTTCCCTTTTTCCAAACACCTGACAACCAAGGATCTTTTTATTGTCTCCATCATTTTGTCTTTTCTAAAATGTCACGCAGTTGGAATTACACACTATGTAGCATGTAAGTTTCCTTCCCGTCTTCTTATGGCTATCCAAGCACATTTCTTTTTAACACGAAATGAAATGTCATTGTCTGGATAGATCACAGTTTTTCCACTCACCTACGAAAGGACGTCTTGGTTGCTTCCAAGTTTTGACAATTGTGAATAAAGCTGCTATAAACGTCCATATGCACATTTTCGTGTGGACATAAGTTTTCATCTCCTTTGGGTAAATATCAAGGAGCATTATTGCTGGATCGTATGGCAAGAGCATGCTTAGTTTTCTAAGAAGCTGCCAAATTGTATTCCGAAGTGGCTGTACCATTTTGCAATCCCACCAGCAATGAGTGAGAGTCCCTGTTGCTCTCTTTGCCAACATTTGGTGTTGTCAAATAATCTGACTTTTAAAATGAGAAAACTGAGACCAGCCTCCAAACGAAGCACTCAGAACCCAAGCAGCGTGTGCCCTCCCTTTCACCAGGGCAGAGGTCAGATCTTGCCCACCATCCATTGTTCTTCAACCTATGAGCTAAGAATGGTTTCCACATTTGTTAACAGTAGGGGAGGGGGAAACACGAAAGGAGGAGAAATTTAATGGCATCTGAAAATTACATGGAATTCAAATTTCAGTGACCATAAATAAAGCTTGGCTGGTACGCAGTCATGCCCTTTGTGTGCTGGTTTTTGCAACATGCCAACCAAGTTGGGTGATTGACAATGGGGCAGTATGGCCTCCAAAGCCTAAAATATTTGCTCTCTGGTACTTTACAGAAAAAGTTTGCCAACCCTGCACAGAAGATTCAGAGAAGAAAATCCTCAGCTTTCTAATGATTTTCTCCCAACAAACTCAAAAATACATTCAAAAGCAGTTCTCTTGTACGGCACTCCTATTCACAGAGCTCTCTGTCTTACTTTCCCCAGACATCTTAGCATTGTTTAGGTGGTGGCGCTACAAGGACTAAGTATTGAATTTTGACTCTGCCAGCGGTAAAGCGCACTGTCTCTAAGATTTAGACTGTGTTTTCCCCTTCAAGGGAGTAAGCAGCGTCCTGACTGCCTTCCCTTGTTTTGCCTTAAGGTTTGTTTACACTCAGCAGGAGGAAAGGTAAGGAGATAAGAGCAATGCAGAATGAATAAAGGAAGACAAGACTACAGCAAAACACAGAGAAGGCAAGATTAGAAGAATAAGCCCCAGGGAAGAAAGTTTACAAGTCAGCAACTGAGTGGAAGGAAAGCGAGATTACACCACCAACCCAGGGGCCGGGAGGAAGAAGGAAGCAGACGGAAACCGCCACAGGCAAAGGTTATTTCAAATGCACAAATCTCCCCAAGTGTGGAGCAAGTCACCGAAATAATTAATTTAATTCTGGCTATTAGTTTCTTTAGCCAGCTGGGATCCCCACTGGTATTTTAGCCCAGATCCTTGTTGGGGAGTCAGTTAGGATGGGGATGATTGAGATGGGAAGACATCGTGAATCTGCAACTCCTTCTTTCTGCTGCTCACTGCCCCCCTAAAGTGGAGAGGAGAAAGACCCCAGGCCCAGTCAGCCTGAGAAGACCCCGACAGGGTCAGCCTCTTAACCTTCATCAGTATCCTCTGAAGAAGGATATGGAGCAGCCAATTACTGCCCCACCCCAAATCAAATCCTTTCCTTATGTTAATGTCTCTAATCCTTATAACAAGCCCTTGAGCCAAGGAATACTATGGGGATGCTGAAAATGAGATTTTTTTTTTTTTTTTAATTATAGATAAAAATATGTACCATAGATGTGGCCCAACCCATTACCCTCCCTCCACCCAAACCTCCCCCCTCCCTTCCCCTTCCTTGGTCCTTTCCTCATAGTCTTGTGGTATAGTTGGGTTATAGCCTTCATGTGAAAGCTATAGTTTAGCTTCATAGTTAGGCTCAGTACATTGGATACTTTTTCTTCCATTCCTGGGATACTTTGCTAAGGAGATTATGTTCCAGCTCCATCCATGTAAACAAGAAAAAGGTAAAGTCTCCATCTTTCTTTAAGGCTGCATTGTATTCAATGGTATACATGTACCAAAATTTGCTAGTCCATTCGTGGGTCGATGGGCACTTGGGCGTCTTCCATGACTTAGCAATTATGAATTGGCCTGCAGTAAACATTCTGGTACAGATGTCTTTGTTATATTGTGACTTTTGGTCTTCTGGGTATACACCTAGAAGAAGAATTATAGGATCGAAAGGCAGGTCTATTTTTAGGTCTCTAAGTATTCTCCAAACATCCTTCCAGAAGGGACGTATTAGTGGGCATTCCCACAGCAGTGTAGAAGTGTGCCCTTTCCTCCACATCCACGCCAACATTTCTGGTTTTGGGATTTTGTTATGTGGGCTACTCTTACTGGGGTTAG
>CAUYPK010038858.1:0-22967 GCA_963574355.1 Loris lydekkerianus | reverse complement strand
GTTTAAATCTTTTATCCAGTGAGAGTCTATCTTAGTTAATGGTGAAAGGTGTGGGTCCAGTTTCAATCTTCTACAGGTTGCCAGCCAGTTTACTCAGCACCATTTGTTAAATAGGGAATCTTTTCCCCACTGAATGTTTTTAATTGGCTTGTCAAAGATCAAATAACAGTAAGTAGCTAGATTCATCTCTTGGTTCTGTATTCTGTTCCAGACATCTACTTCTCTGCTTTTGTGCCAGTACCATGCTGTTTTGATCACTATCGATTTATAGTCTGATGACTTTTCTTAACTCAAGTTCAAAGCACTCCTCAAGGTGGTCCTGTCCATACAATCTCTGGCTCTTGTGCCATGGGGCACAGCTTTTTTTTTTTTTTTTTTTTTACAGAATGTCACTTTGTCACCCCTGGTAGAGTGTTAGAGTGCCATGGCATTATAGCTCACAGCAACCTCAAACTCTTGTGCTCAAGTGATCCTCTTGCTTCAGCCTCCCAAGTAGCTGGGACCACAAGCACCCGCCACAATGCCAGGCCATTTTCTAGAGATGGGGTCTCATGGTTGCTCAGGCTGGTCTCTCAGGTTTGAGAGGAGCACTCTGCCTTGGCCTCCCAGAGTGCTAGGATTACAGGTGTGAGCCACTGCACCTAGCCCATGGGGAACGGCTATGCTGGCAGCTTGGCTGTTTCCTCATCGAGGCTGTTGGTTTTTCCTGTGTCCTTTCAGCTGGCCCATGTCTCTTTTATTAAATCATTCTTGAATTATTCTAATTTGAGCATGGAAACTTTATCTTGATGAGGTCCTGACTGATGCCAGCTACCAAAAGCAACTAGGTTCTCTATTGCCAGGGGAGAGCTAGACTGGCTTCTTTACCCAAAACCCCACGTAAGGCTCTCTGCATTTCCATCAGTTTGCATGGCCACGGCCTGCACATTTCTGAACCAGTCAGTGAAGGGGGAAGGAAGTGCTATGATCAGCTTACACCAACAGCTGAGGAGGACTGATGTTAATCTATCACGGTGGTCACAATGATGTTTAATCCTGAAGGACCAAATGGAAGAGCCACTCTGTTTTGTACCAGGTGGGCCATAATGTTACAACATGAGCTTTAGCCCAGTGGCATCATGGCAACAAATACACAATGGTAAATTTTTCAGTGGTGAATTAAATGAATTAATTATGCAAATGCTGGTGCATTGGTTCACTGATCCAAACACCAGAATGATGTTTTGTTGTGTCTTGAAAATAATCTCTTTTTCTTATAGTAAGTTTGCTTTTGTCAGAGAAGAGTGATTATAAAACTGCAAAGGTCATATAAGACTTTATGTGAACCATATTTTTTTAAAATAAAGTTTAAAAGCTACTTTCTGTATTTTTTGATTTTATCACTAAATTAAATCTCGTATGATCATGCAACACTCTCTTGCTTCCAGGAGCTGATTCCAAACTGGGAGAAGGTGGCATTAGTGACAGCTTCCTGTCTTTCTCTGTAGGTTTTGGGGACCAAGGTGACACTAGGGGAAAGCTATGTCCCTATATGTCTTTTCTTTTTCTCTTCCTCAACACCGGGAGACCAGATACAAGAAGTTAACATAAAAAAACTGGGCTGGCTACTATAAAGCTAAATTATAGCTTTCACATGAAGGCTATAACCCAACTATACCACAGGACTTTGGGGAAAGGGCGAAGGAAGGGGAAGGGAGGGGGGAGGTTTAGGGGGAGGGAGGGTGGTGGGCCAGGCAACATCTATGGTGCATATTTTTATCTGTAAAAAAAAAAAAAAAAAAACTGGGCTGGGTGTGGTGGCTCACGCCTGCAACCCTAGCACTCAGGGAGGCCAAGGCAGATAGATTGCCCTGAGCTCACAGGTTTGAGACCAGCATCAGCAACAGCGAGACCCCATCTCTAAAAAAAATAGCCAGGCATTGTGGTGGGTGCTTGTGGTTCCAGCTACTTAGGAGGCTGAGGCAAGAGAATCACTTGAGCCCAAGAGTTTGAGGTTGCTGTGAGCTGTGACTCTACGGCACTCTAACGAGGGTGACAAAATGAGACTCCAACTCAAAAAAAAAAAAAAAAAAAAAAGAAAAGAAAAACTGTACTGGGGCTGATGGAATTTATAAAAAAGTAATATGAGGATAGACTTATCTTTTTATTGATTTACTTATTTTTCAGACTTTTCCTTTTAGTACCAGTAAAGTGAACACCCTGGAGCGTTCTGACGTCAGCTTCGTCCCGAGGCTGGCTTCAGTGGGAGTCATAGGAAGGCTGGTACATTGCCTGTCTTTCATTTTTCTCTTTACACCTTTCTCTTACCCTCTTCATTCTTCTCTGGGCCCTGATCGGACAAATAGCCCCTCCTCACTTCCCACCTCCCCTCTTTACTTGATAGGGTCAGATTTGTGAATAGACCCTGTCACCTTTTCTGATTTCTCCTTGTTCACTTTCTCATAATGGGAAAGTTTTAGAGAGACTTGAGGGCACAAAGGAAAACAGACTCTAGGGCCTCACGGTGGATACTTTAGACAATTAAAGCTCCTGAATCAAACAACATCAAGACAGGCTCTGGTTGGGCGGCCCCTGCCTCGGCCTCGGGCAATTCCCGGCGTGATGACCAGGGTTTTGCTGCTCCTTCTGGGGACACCACGAGATGTCCCGCTGCAGATGCCGCTCTGGCCGGGGCTCGGAGGGAGGCTGACAGTGGCCACCCTCCCCAGTCGCTTCATCAGTGAAAGGTGCCCCTCTTTCCAGGGTGTCTTCTAGCTCTGCTGTGGTCGTCCCCGGCTCCCCAACTCTCCCTGTCCACCCCCTCTCATGAGCCTTTTCACCTTCCTCCTCCAAAAAGCTGTTGCTTGTTGTGTGAGTTGAGTAACAACTTGTGCGAACTGTGACTCAGTCCTGCAGGCTTCTTGTTACTTAACGAAGCATCAGAGGTTTATAGCGGTCATTTGTGTTCCCAGTGCAGAGCATAGAAGCACATTTCTGTAGCCCCTAGAGCCAGTTCATACAGGATGGAGTATCTGGACACACAGCATGCAATCAGGAGAGCTGTGGAAACAGAACATATTTGGGAAAATGTCGGATTCCATATGAGAAGAGGACGCTCCCCACCTGCCCAAGTCCTCTCCAGTACCAACCATGGACTTACTGTCTCCCCGTCTGTGTACCCGCCTACCTACTTACCTACCAGTGGATATTAGCTGCTGGGCAACCATGCCTCTTCGTTTTCATGCAGAGATCGTATTTCAGAGAAGCAGGCTTGCTCTTCTAAAAAAAAAAAAAAGTTCTAAATTACCTTCCAGGCTCCTCAGTTTAGGGGGAGTAAAGAAAATGACATTAGCTATGGAATTCTGGCTCCCAGTGCAGACACTCCCCCGGGTACCAGCACGTCCACCTGCTCCTTGTTCGCAGAGGACTTTGCCTGCATCTGCTGCTTCGCTGGCTGTGCGAGGGTGGTGACTTCTTCAGAAAGTCATTTCATAACCAGTTTGTACAGCACTCTGTAAGTAAAGGTTGCCAGAGATTAAGGTATTAGATGTAATTTTACTTACCTTCCTAGGAGAGGTAAATGAAAAGGTTTTGCAGTAAAGATGTTGTTCTAAGGGCATGTGTGACATCAGGAATAGATCCTGATCTTGTGCTATCTTACAGTTATACAATTTTGTAGATGTTTTTAAAGAAAAAGTATTTAAAAAGTTGATCTCATAGAAGCAAAAAATAGAACAGAGGCTACTAGAGGCTGGGAAGGGTAGGGGCAAGGAGTTCCAGGGCAGATATGTTAAAAGATGCAGAATTACAGCTGAAGAGGAGGAATAAGCTCTCTGTCGCTCCAGGAAGACTACAGTTAAAAATAATATGTTCTATGGTTTCAAAGAGATAGGATAATGAATGTCCCTAACATTAAAAAAATGATAAATATTTGAGATATGGACTTGCTAATTGCCCTAACTCATCACGTACATTACATATCTATTACCATGTACCCCATATGTACAATTATTATATCTCAATAAGAAAAAAAGAAAAAGTATGGTTATGAAAGTAAATGCTTTTTTAAAGTTAGAAAAGAAATCTCAACATATTAGTTTAAAAATGTGACAAATACTACAGAATCTGAAACTACAATGTTATATTTATAATGAATTAACTCCTTGATCTGCTTCTGTAATTCTTTCCTACGTATTTTGGCTTTGACTTTTATCTTCAGGACTTTTAAAAATCATTTTTCCATGAAGAAAATAGAATGTAATTTTATCTTTTGGTATATCTGATTAAAAATAATTTCTTTTTATGGATAATTGAGGTGAATAAAACGTTTAACTCCAGAAATATATTTTCTGTTTGTGGTATTGCTAAACATGTTGTGCTCTACCACAGAAGAAATCCTGATAAATTCTATTTCACATGATAATCATTAAAAAAGAAAGGCAAAGAAATATGTTCCACTCATTGTATATATGCCATTAACAAGTCTGTTCGGAACGGGAGGGAGTCGCCAAGTTGACTAGATATCATGAGACAGAATCTTCCACTTAAACTTTTAAGCATCTGATGATGGGAAGAATTTTCCACAGACCAGCTCTGGCTCCATATGTTTCAGACATTGTGTCTCCTCCACTGCTGGTAGGTTTGTGGTGCCAAGCGCTGTAAGAAACATTCACACAGTGACACAGCCTCTGGCCCTGCACTTTAGCTTCCTGGTGCTGGCTGAGTTGGCCCAGTGGACAGTAGGACCATCCTAGAAGCCATTCCTACACCAGGGCAGCCAGCATTAACCACATGGAAGGCACCATGGACCACAGAAGTACATACTGTTAAAACCAAGTAAGTCGTATCCTCAACTGAACTTCCCTTTAGCTGGGTCTCAAAAATACATGTAGGCACTCCAACTCCCGTGGACTGCAGAAGTCTGCTGGGGGAAATTTCAATGTGGATAGATGTAGATGTGTCTCCACACATTACAGCAAAAATATATTACTTTTGCAAATTTTGTAGAGCGTATAACCATGTGAACACACTGCCAGGGGTTCTCCCAAACCCTTGGAAGAGACTGATGTAAGCCATCGGCCTGGGAGATTGGGCTTTCTTTTCATAATTTCTTTTCCACCCCACAGCTTCATGAACCCAGACATCATTGAAGCACCTTCTCCAGGGGAACAAGCTGCACTTTCTTTGTTTTTAGAGACTGGGGGCATTCTGCTGAGATGCCAGCGGTCTACCTGGGGCAGCTGCCCAGCTCTGACTCCAGTGATTGCTTCTTACCCTGTGATGATTCAGTAGGAAAGCAATGGCCTGATTATTCTTGTGAAAATTAGTGATTGCGCTTTTCTTCTCCTTTTAGTACCTGGCTTTGTTTAAAAAGAGTATTTTTATGACTAATTTTGAAAAAGAAGTAACAGTGATATCAGAGTACACACCAGGTGTCAAGGGCTCATTGTATATTAATCAGATCTGTATGTTACTGCATTCAGCCCTCACCCTCCCTTTGAAAAGACAGGTGGTAGAATAGCTGTCTTACCAAATGCAACAAGAATGGGTTGGGAGAGGTTAAACAACTTGCCCAAGACCACAAACTTAGAAATGAGAGGATTGGTTTTGGAACCTAGTCTGTTTACCTCTAAAATTCATGTTTTTAAAAATTCTACCCCTGTGCTCTTTGGAGGCAAATTCGAAGAGGGTACACAGATCCTCAAGGTGACCCAGTTCTCTGTTGATAGTCTTCAGTTCCTCTCCAAGGAATTGGAGATGACCCACCATCGGGGAGCTGATAGCAGTAATCCTGACCCAGTTTGACTGTCTTTTTTCATGTACCATTTCATTCCTGCTCCTAGAATTCTAGTCTGGGATGGAATATTTACTTCGTACACCAGACCCTTATTTCTAGGCATAGAAACTCTTAGTTTTTTGCTTACCATCTCCATACCGTTGATGTTGTCTGCCTCTGTAACTGCGCCAGGGGAGGCGAAAGCATCTTTCACATTTTTCTGGCATAAAATTGTATTATCTCTTATGTCTCTTATGTCTTTTCAAGACGAGGTGTCTGGTGGGTGCCTGTAGTACCAGCTACATGGGACGCTGAGGCAGGGGGATTGCTTGAACCCAGGAGTTTGAGGTTGCTGTGAGCTAAGTTGACTCCAAGGGCACTCTAGTCTGAGACAATAGAGTGAGACTCTGTCTCAAAGAAAAGAAAAATAAAAGATGGAGGAAGGGCTGCACATTGAGGGCAAATTTGCTTTGGTAATGTTCTCTGCCTTAATGGACTTTCTGTAAAAGCTGAAACAGTGTATAGGATCAATAGTGCATATTCTTTATGTTCTTATGTTCTATTGTTAAAGACATTTTAATGTCTTTAACCACATTTGAATATTAGTCTTAATACGCTTTCCACGCTTTGACTATTATTACTCCTTAGAGTATTAATAAGAAATACAGAACTGCACATCATATTCCCATTAAATAAGCAAATTCACATTAGAAATTATTATGACAACTAATTACTTAGAAAAAGGAAAATGATGCTACTGGTTGGGAAATTGTGCCATTCTATTGCCAGCACATGAAAAAAAACAATTTTTCCCAGGAGCATCTTCCCCATAGCAATGTCTATTTCTCCCATTCAAATCAATTATTTTGCTTCTTTGCATGAGGATGAGCGAAAATCACCTACTTGCATAGACCTGGTCTTCCTCCAAGGCCAAAAGGGAGACCTGCAGGGCTGGCCAGTGACTTGTTATGGGACTGGATTCGTCCTCTGGGCATTCGCTGTTGCAACTACCACTGACTGTCCACTGTGCACAGGATCCCTTACGTGTCCCTCATTCATCTCTCACAAATTACAATCCTCACTTCACAAACAGTCCACACATCTAGAAAGTGGGAGCTAAATTTCATGCCCATGACTGTAAAACTCCTAAACCCTTTATTCTTTCTAATTCTGGGAATTAGCAAAAGGAAAAAAAAAAAAATCTCTCTTTGGCGCTAAACACGTGGGAATCAGAGTAGCATAGAACATTTCTGTTTCCTAAGAGGTTGACTGGGCCTTGCTTATTTACCACAGAGGCCCTGGGGGGGTGGGGGGGGGGGTGGAGGGGTGGAAGGAGAATTTGTGTTGACCTCCTCCCTTAGAAGAGTACATGTTATTTGAACTTGAAATGAGAAATAGAGTCATTAGATTGCCTTCCTGACATCTCTGGGAAGAGGTACATACTATCACTGTCTTTCATTTAGACAAATGCAGACCCAGAAGTATTAAGAGTTATCTCCTACAGGCAGGAAAGTGGGGTGGGGAGAAGGCGAGATGCTGGGTTGAATTGACTTTTCCAAATTTTTATTGGGCTTCAATTGCTACACTATATTTTCACTATATTTTTAAACATTAAAATGTCTCCCAAGCTTTTGGCAAGAAGTTTTTAAGCATCAAAATCCAATTCTCTGCCAATTAACAACCATTTAATTTAGAAGTACCTAATTGAGTTTTCTGATTTTAAAGTGCTTATAGACTAGAAACTTGTGTGCCCTACTTCAGCCCCCAAGCTAAATTTTATGGGCAAGTTATAACCTTTCTAATAAACCTTGAACCGTGGTGACTTTTTTTTACAGGTATAACTCTAATGAGGTTTGATCCCTGGCTGGAGTTTATTCTCCACCTGGACTTGAATCTGTAATGACTCATCAGCCAGAGTCGATGTTTTCATCTTGGGAAGACAGCTTGGAAAAAGGTCGGGGGAAAATTGTCCTTTGTTTAAAGAGGCCCCAGCAAAAATATCTCATTTAAAATCTGCTGTAAATTGCCACAAAGTTTCCATTACAAATACAAAAAGAAAAGAATAAACTCTGAGGTTAAGTTTGCATTTTTCTTTCTTCTATCAGTGCCTGCACTCTGATGAACAGACGGGAATAAAGCTTCTCATTCTCTATAACATGATTCAAGAAGCCTCAGAAAACAAAGAGATACTATATTACACTTAAAATACTGGATTTGCTGTCAGATGCTGTGGGCATGTTTTTGAACTAGTGTGACCTGATATGAAGCCAAGGAACACACACATGCAATAGGGTGGTGATGAGTCACATCTAAGTTGGAGGTAGATGTATTTCTATGACTAAGCTCAGCCCAAATGTTTCTACAAGAAATGAACTGCATAGAAGCCTGCTTCAGGGTCCCAAAGATGTAACAACCACCTAAGATGCTTACTACAAAACAATGTGTTTTAATCTTCTCGTTTTACCATCGTGATTGGAGAGATAAAATGACTATTTTATTTTACTACATTACTGCCAGAACAGTATCTTATGTGTTGTTGAGGCTGTGGAAATATTTGTTGGGGCTCCGCACCTGTGGCTTAAGCGGCTAAGGCACCAGCCACATACACCTGAGCTGGCGGGTTCGAATCCAGCCAAACAACAATGACTATTGCAACTAAAAAATAGCTGGGCATTGTGGCAGGTGCCTGTAGTCCCAGCTACTTGGGAGGCAGAGGCAGGAAAATCGTGTGAGCCCAGGAGTTGGAGGTTGCTGTGAGCTGTGATGCTACAGCACTCTACCCACAGTGACAGCTTGAGGCTCTGTCTCAAAAAAAAAAAAAAAAAAAAAAAAAAAAAATTTGTTGTGTAAACGGCACGGATATATGAATAAATAACAAAATGACAAAATCAACCAAGTTCCTTCTGTGTTGCATTGGCTTTCAAAAGGGTGTTTTTAAAGGTGAGTCTGAAAGTGCTTTGAAGGTGAATATGACTGGACTATGGAAACAATCCTTGAGCAAAGTAAGTTTTCCCTGAAAGAATTCCTGCATGGAAAACTGTCGGTGTCCTCAGAATTGGGTTGGCAGGAACACCAGGAATTCTGAGGGTCGAGACAACCTTCCTCTTCTCCTCTACTATGACATGGATGGGTTTTTTCCTCCCAATTCCTGACATGATACTATGAACGGAAAGGAGACGCATCCTACGTGAAGGAATATTTTCACACACAGATGCAGCCAAATTCCAGGAATACTTTTGAAAGGATTTCCTGTGGACTGACACAGGTGTTGTAGGAGCTACGGGTTTTCTAGATGATTGAGATGCTGCGAGGAGATTTGCAGTTGCCTGGGAAGGTGTTGAATCCCTAAGCTGAATATGTGGGGGTGTAATAGAAACTGCACACAAATTGTTTTGTTTTGTTTCACTTCGGGTGCTGAGACTTGTATTCAAACCACCTCATGGGTTTTGAAATCAGAGTTCTTGAATTTGAATGAGTAGCTATGACTCTTATTTGATCTTGTTGAGACTCGGTTTCTTTATGTGTGAAATGAAGGTAATAAAACCTGCGTTAGAGGAGGGTGAGAAAATCCAGTAAGACCTCTATAAGTTGACCACTCAGGGACTGTCAGAAACTGGTCAACACATGGAGGTGGTCAACATAAGGAACTAGGCCTACTGTACTGACACGTATGCGTGGTGCATGTCTGTTCTATGAAAAGTAGATCAACTTGGGGCTCACTGGGTCGGGTGCCGGCCCCATATACCGAGGGTGGTAGGTTCGAGCCCGGCCCCAGCCAAACTGCAACAAAAAAATAGCTGGGCGTTGTGTTGGGCGCCTATAGTCCTGGCTACTTGGGAGGCTGAGACAAGAGAATGACCTAAGCCCAGGAATTAGAGGTTGCTGTGAGCTGTGACACCATAGCACTCTACCGAGGGCAATAGAGTGAGACTCTGTCTCTAAAAACAAAAAAAGAAAGAAAAGAAAAGTAGATCAACTTGAGAAGAAGGTTGATGTAGGGAGGTTGTCATCTATGGAGGTTCTACCATATATGCAAAATAACTAGTGTCCTCGTAGTTGCTTGACAACAGTAACAATTGACATTGTTGAACAGATACACATCTACTTCTTCATACAGTCACATACGGTTTATGGCATTGCTACTCCAAGTCAGAAGTATGCTAGGTATCACATACGAAGTGTCAACTAAACAAATACGGCTTCTTTTCTCATGGGGTCTAGCATCTAAGAGGGAAGTAGATATTAAACCAAAATAATCAGTCAGGAAAATCTAAATGTGGAATAGTCTTGGGCGATGCAACCATTTAAGCCTTACCATTTCCATCTATTTATAGCTTTTCCTTGTCCTCCTTTCTTCCCACAGACTATAGGGAATGTCAGAAGAAATGAAGGACTATTTAATTCTCTGGTCATAACAGGTTTTAAAGTTACAGGTTTCAAGAAAACTTAACTTTGACAACGCAATGTACTGATCAACATTCTTATTGCAGACGGTAGAATCTTCTCTAGCTAGTATACAGAAAAAAAAATGCATTTATTAGGGAGTATAGGAGATTCCAAAACTTTGGGAAACCTGAGAAAATGGGTCTGGACTGAGTTTCCAGGAATGAGCGTCAAACCACACTGCAGAACCAGACGCTTAAGCGTGTCACCTCCATGTTGATGAGAAACCTACAGAATCAAGATGTTGCCACCTCAGCTGCCAGGTACAAACCCACTCGTTTCTGCTACAGTCTATAGCTCCAGTCTACATCAGCAAAGTGAGGGCTACATCCTGCCCTTATCCTGTGTGGCTCAGTTCTGAATCAAAGTCTTCTAAGTGGACACATCTGAAGCATGCAGAGAGCCTCACTGGCTGGTTGGTGTTGGCTTTCTGGCCTTGGCACTCCCACAGGGGCCTAGAGTGGGTGGTGAACAAGCCAGGCCACAGTGTCCATCGTGAAAGTGATCGGGAGTAACAGGAGCATCAGTTGAACGAGGATATAAGAAGAGCAGGTTCCCAGGCCTCTTCAACCATTTCATTGGCTTCATTGCAGCAGAGCCACCTTGTTTAACCGTTCAGTCCCCTCCTCAGCTCAACTTATAACAGATGTTCAGTAATCCTCTTTCCTTGCCCGAGGTAGGTGATTTATTAAGAGATTGCTATTATCACGAGGTGTCAGTTTCTTGAAGTGCATGGAGTTTCCTTATTGGTTTTGCCATTTGCTGGTTAATGTGACTTGCAGGTGTAGCATGAAATGGATCCAGAATTGGAATGTAACATCTGGGGCCAATCCAAATCTTTCAACTGGCTGATTTGTTTATCAGAAACCAAAACTGTTAAGAAGAAAGTATAAAAGGAGGGACAAATTAAAAAAAAAAAAAAAGGATCAATCATTTGTCGTAAGTTTGAAAACAAAAGCCACTGGGTGTGTGCATGTGAGTGCACAGACCAAATTAAAAAATAACAAATCAGAGTCAGGTGAATGTGAATTGAAAGTGACTAACCATCCTGGTTTGCCCAGGACACAGGGGGGTTTCCTGAGACACGGGTCTTTCAGTGCTGAAATGAGCATGATTTGGGACAAATCAGGATGGTCCCATTAAAAGGTTCTTAGACACAGGGATCTCGTTGCCTTTGATCCTGAGATTTGATACTGCCAAACGTGACAGGAAGTTGCAAATCTCCATTTTGTAAAGGGGGGTTTTGAGAAGGTCACGTATTTCTAGAGAATGGGGAAGAGCACATCTTTTTGAGCTGACCTTTCTCACATTTACATTTCCTTCCTGACCTCTGTTGGTACTCGCTTGGGGTCCCTCCTTTAAGGGTGAGAAGCTCAGTGGAAAAGACAATTCACCTGATTGCTCTTTTGTGGGTATTGTCTTAATAGAGAAGTTAAGATATTCCTTTTCATATCATACAGTCATTTAAACACGTTTGCAAAGAAGTTTTTTTATCAACATGACAAACGCGATTAAGTTAATAAAAGAACATAATCGTGCATATGGAGTATGATACCAAATAGGTAAGATGTATGTACACACAGAAAAAAAACTGGAAGCAAATACACTAAATTTTAATCCACAAAAACAAGGGATCTCCCCCAGCATATGTATTTACATAATGTCCTCCTATGCACAAATGCTACTATGTTTCCCTGAAACTCTGGATGTCTTTATTAAGCTTCCCATTGTTACATTATACCTATCAGAAATTTTAACACATGGAAACTCCAAATTTACAGTTCATGGGTTGGCAAACTTTTCCTGTAAAGGGATATATAGTTATTATATATATATTTTTTGTCTTTCAAATTTTGTGGTCTCTGTCACAACTACTCAACTGTGCTGTTGTAGACAATAAACATGTAAGTGAATGAAGGCGGATTTGCCCTTAGCACTTCATGGACAATGACATTTTAACTTCTGTAATGTAATTTTTTTACAGCTCACAGCAACCTCCTACTCCTGGGCTTAAGCAATTCTCTTGCCTCAGCCTCCCAAGTAGTTGGGACTACGGGCGCCCGCCACAGCACCTGGCTATTTTTTGGCTGCAGCCGTCATTGTTGTTTGGCAGGCCCGGGCTGGATTCGAACCCGCCAGCTCAGGTGTATGTGGCTGGCACCTTAGCTGCTTGAGCCATAGGCTCCAAGCCTCTGTAATGTAATTTTATGCAATTTTTATGTTCATGGAATATTTATCTTTTGACTTTGTTCTTAACAGTTACAAAATATGAAAACCAATCTCAGCTCAGGGGCCATATAAAAAAAGAGGCAGCCGACCAGCTCTGGTCCTCTGGCTCTCGTTTGCCAACCCCTGTTACAGGTCATCAGTATTTCTACTCCTTTGGGATGAAGGTTCGTGAATCCTGACAGGCCTGTAGAAGTAACTTACTGAGTTAGAGGGTGTTATTATGACTTCCACTGTAGATGCAAACATTCCTTTGTAAAGATGATGCAGTCACAAAACACAATGAAGACTGTATTCAGGTTATACACCAAGCATCCATTGTGGGCATAAGATGTGGATTCACATGAGGTGAGTGATGTGACATGTTCAGAAATGACTCACGCAAATACTGTCCCCATTTGAGAGTTAGGTTTTTACGAGTTCACAATATAAACATGCTTTGAAAAAAAACTTTTTTTTAAATTTTATTTTAAGACAAGATCTTGCTCTTTTACTCAGGATGGAGTGCAGTGGCTCACTACAGCCTCACATTCCTATGCTCCATCCATCCTGCTGCCTCAGATTGTTGACTGGCTGGGACTACAAGCTCATGCCACTGTGTCCCACTAATTTTTAGAATTTTTTGTAGAGATGGGAATTTCACTAGACCCAGGCTAGTCTTGAATTCCTGTGCTCAAGGGATGCTCCCACCTTGGTCTCCCAAAGTTCTGGGATCACCAGCATGTGCCACAATGCCTGGCCACTTTGAGGAAAAATTGCTAATGCAAATAGAATAGTAACGTTATACATCAGGATGCCGACCCTGAGGGATGGTTGGCACGCACTGTGAAATCAAGAGGCCTACTTTGATTTTCACAAGCTCTAAAACTCATGTTTTTATCACATTGTAAAATACATTCATTCTATCTCAACAGCCCCGAAGTCTCAACTCTTTCCAGCACCAACTTCGAAGGCCAAAGTCAGAGTCAGATAGTCAAAACATGATTTTTGCTGAAGCAAATTACCCTACACCTATGAGGTTTTGAAATGATAACAAGTTATCTACTTCCAAAATACAATGGTGGGATAGGACTAATGCAGACACTCGTATTTCAAAAGGAAGTAACAAGAAAGTAAAAAGGAGTAACAGGTCCTAAGCAAGTCTAAAACCTAACAGGGAAAATATCAGCTCTTAAAGCTGGAGAATAATCTCTTCTGGCTCTGTGCCCACTTGTGCAGTGGTTGGGTCTTATTTCTACTGCATAATGCTCCTGCTTCCTAATTCATTTAGGCCTGAGCCCCTGTATTACTGGGGTGTACTGCTCTCCACATCCTTTTTAGGGATGGGAGTCCTGCTCTGAATCACAGCCAGACGTCCTTATCCTATGCCCTAATGTCTGAGTTCCCCCAAGCTAACCTCTTTGTGAAATCACTTGCTCTTGAATTTTTTACTGCTTGTCAGATTATCTGATGTTAAGTGCTTTCCTAGACTTCTGAATGTTGGCTTTGCTTACTTTTAGTAACCACTTAGGTCTATTTGTTCTGAAACTTCAGCATGCTTCATGCTTCCCCTGGAGGGTCTCTTGAAACACTGACTGTTGAGCTGCAGCCCCTCGAGTTTTGATTCTACAGGCCCAAGGGTGGGGCCAGAGAATTCATATTTCTAGCATGTATCCAGATGACGCTGAGACCTGCATTTTGAGAACCACCAAAACTCTGCCAACTGCTCGGTAGAATAAATTTTCATTTTCCAGAAGCTCATGTTGTATATATCCTCCGGGAAGCAAGACTGGTTCATAATCTCAGGGCCTCTGATTTTCTAAATTCTAGTTTAGGAGGTCATATCCAGCCTAATTAAAGTTTTTCATTTTTACCTAGTTGGTGTTTGAATTCAGTTATAAATTCTACTTCCAAACCGTGTTGTCGATATAAATGCAGAATCACACTTTTTGCAGGATATTTCCTTCTCCAAACAAGAAACACGGGTCCTTAAAACATAGCATTATTAAGCTGACCATAATTACAGAGTTAGTACATAAGCATTGTTGCCATTGCCTGAGCCGCTAGTATATGTAGCCAACTGTTTCACATAAGTATCATTCAGAGTCCTGGTTGGAAAGAGATTCCACATTTCCACTGGGTCATTTGAGGAGAATTCAATGCAGGAACTATTTGCAAAGTGTGGGTAGGGTTTGAGGAGTCCACAAACTATGGTATAGCACCCCAGGGCTAGGAAGAGCAGACCCAGCAAGGGAAGCTGTTTAAAGAAGTCTGCTTATGGGCTTCTGTACAAAGTAGCCAACCCACACCAATCTGGCAGGAAGGCAGCTTAGAGAGTATGTACCCCAGTCTCCCTCTCCTTCCACCGTACCTTTACGGGCACAGCCTATAGGAAGTCAGGTGGCAACAGAGTCTGTGGATGGGTTCATATGGGTCAACCTCCCAGGGAACAGCAGCGTAAAACATGGATCTGGAGGGGCCCCCACAGGTGTCAGTTCCACATCTGCAGGGCCCCCCACAAGTGTCAGTTCCACATAGACCTTCAACTCAGCTATCTCAGAAAAATGCTGCTGTCCTCACCTTATGGGCTCTGCTCTGTTAACATGGCAAATGAGCTGCAGAGTCGAGGTTCAAATCCACGGTCAGTTTGCCCCAATCAGTGAAGGAGATTGAAGAGAAGGGACACCTGCACAGAGACCTGGGAAGCCCCCCAGAGTTTGTTTCTGTCCATCCTGGGAGTCTTCAGCAGCCCAGAGGAGGAGGAGAAGCTCCTCATCGTTGTGAGCTTGTGAGGAGCTGGGCAGGTGATGCTGGCTCCGGGTTGCAGAGCTTCTTGCTGAGAGTCAGTCCTGCTTTCCAAGCTCAACACATCCTCTAATCTGGGGACATTGGCCAACATGGAAGGGTCTACAGAAAGCAGCATGCAGACCTGGCATAGAGTGAGCCTTGCAGCTTTCTTCCAGCGGCTGCCATTCCCATCTCTGCCAGTGAGTCATTGGCTTTATCTCGACACCACCAGTGTCTGAGTGTTATTTACCAAGTGCTCTCATGTACCTAAGTGGGTCATTCTTCTGTGTGAATAACAGTACTTGTCAAACCTATGCCATCAATTCTATCTCAGGATAACTTAGTTGATGTTTACTGATTATTTTAACCTTAGATGAAAAGTGTCTTTTACTTTTCTAAGTACAAAAATGAATGAGAGAGATCTTGCAAGCTGACTCCCTCCCCCCCCCTTTTTTTTTGCCACGCTGAATATTTAACTGTTAAACATGGCGTGGGCACCTTCAGAAAAAAGTCAAATAATTGCTGCATAAGTTCAAACACAACTTATTCAGCAAAGTGCCTTCTGTCTGCCTGTGACCTTTGTGCCAAGGTTTAAATGCAGCAAGCAGAGAAGGGCTGAGAAAAAATGACCTAACGAAACTCTCATAATGGAAGGAAGAAAAAGGATTTATAACAGATGCAAATTTCTTCAGAGGCAGGGCAGGGAAAGAACATGTGTGAAAGGGGTGTAGGTGTGGGGCAAGGAAGACTTAACACCATAATGTGAAGGGGCCCAAGTAAAGCCCATCTGAAGGGGCAGCTTCTCTTGACTGCAATTGATTCATTATTCTTTTGAAGTGTGGGCCCCAAATTTCTTGATCTTTCTAATATCGACAAGCCAGTATCTGGAATTTACTTACAAGTCCCCTAAATTTTCAATGTAGAATATTAAAAATAAAACTCTGCACTAAATAAAACACTTAAAATAAGGACTAAATCAAATTAGGCTCAGTGTCTACAGCTCATGGGTTAGGGCACCGGCCACGTATACTGAGGCAGGCAGGTTCGAACCCGGCCCAGGCATGCTAAACAATGACAACTACAGCAAAAAATAGCTGGGTGTCATGGTGGGCGCCGGTAGTCCCAGCTACTTGGGAGGCTGAGGCAAGAGAATTGCTTAAGCCCAAGAGTTTGAGGTTGCTGTGAGCTGTGACGTCACCACGTAGTGAGAGTCTGTCTCAAAAAAAAAAAAAAAAGAAAAGAAAAGATTACATTACATTAAATTAAAAACATGTAAAAATACTAAATGAAATAAATCTAACATTATCTATCTCTAAGAGTCCAGGTCACAGATCTAAGAATGGAAACCCACTTAGACAAAGAGAGAAAGAGTGAGGGAGACTCTTCAGGATTAGCACGTAAAACTCATCTTCCAAGATCGAAGTTGATGAAAATACGTGGCTAAAGATCAAGAACCCACTATTCCTAAGCTAACTTTATTCAGAGATGTTTGTTCCGATTGAAACTTTATTCTTTTACTCCCTTTTGTGCATGAATTTATGCTGAGCACAGATACCATCTACTCATTTGCTTTTAATGTATTTTCAAGATTCAGTCTGAAAAGTACTCCCCCCCCCCGCATCCAATTTGCTTCAGTTTGTTGAGGAAAAATAGGTCTTCTTTTCATCGCTGCATACACAAACCCTTTTATTAATAATTTATCACGATGTTCCATAGCAGAGATAGAGCAGACGCCCACACCGTCATTACATGCCCATAATGTGGGCTCTGCAGTCTCTGTAGTTTCCCTGCACCTGCTGTCACCTGCTCCTTCCCTTGTCTCTAAGGCATTGCATTTGCTATCACGCTGCCCATGGAACCTTTATCTGCACATTGTATGTTGCCTGGTAGGTGTTGTTCGATGGGAAAGCAGATGGATACAGGTGCCATGACTCCATGCTCACCCCCTACTTTTTCTTGCAATGTGACATGGAGTGGAGAGGTCCTGGGTGTGGCTGAATCAGGACCCTCAGTGCTGGCATTGGCTGACCCACTAATTAGTTTGGAGAAAGACACATTTTCAGGCAGGGCCCCATTATTGCTTCTGGACGAGGACTTCTGATTCTTTTCTAGGTCTGAGGGAAGAAAAGATTCCTCATCAGATGAATGCTTGCCAAACAAGGTCCTTAAAGCCAACCATGCTCTACTCAAAGACTAGACAGCATTGAAAACAGAGTGTGGAAGCCCAGGGCTCCTTGTCCATATAACTCTCCCCCCTCCAACGATGCCTGACTGGGAACACTCCCTCTTCTTGTCCTCTGCAGAAAGGACCCAGCCTCAACTTCTTGCTTAGCTTCTTTGAGCAAGGTCTCTCCTTTGAGCAAGTCTTTGGTCTTCTTGATACCGTGTATTCAACACTCCCGGGTATTATCACATTTAATGTAATTTGGTAAGCTGGGGATGATTGCGTTCTTGATAGAGCAGACACAGAAGCTAGGATAGATTACAAACATATGGGATGGGGCAGGGTTCTAATCCTAAGAGTATCAGCTGCCCCATAAGGACCAGAAAACAGATATAAAAAGCTTTTTTCTTACCTACTTTTTCTCCTCCTCACATTTTATTTAGATTCTGTATAGAAAGAAAGTTCTGCATCATAGATCTTTTGGCACATGAAGCACTGCATCACAATGACCTCTCTTCTGAGGCTGGCACATCTTCTGGCCACGTGGACCTCGGCAGATGGAAAGGAGAGGGAGCAGGAGGGGAATTGGGAAGTCCAGAAAGTCAGGAAGTCTGAAGGAATGGGAGAAAGAAAGACAAATATATAAAAGTAGAAATCAAGAAATAAAGAAAATTCTTACTGCCACTGGGGTGTTACCTTTCCCCTGGGCATTAATCATATGCAATTTATTATCAGTATAAATTGTTTGGAATATGTATTTGCTTTTTTCATGAGATCTCCCCTAGTTCTTACTTGGATATCAGTTTCATAGCACTTGGTCTTTAATAATCTTAGGGGGAAAAGAAAAAGTAAGGGAGATGGAAAATTACCATCCAGAGCTGGGGTTGTAATGGTTGAATTTTGGACATCAGTGAATATTGAAGATAATTTGGGTAAGGGTGATTCCTAAAAAACCATGTATCCTGCTATGGCCAGCTTCATATGAGGCTACCCAGAGAAGATCAATTTGGCTGGATAAAGAAGCAATTTAATTTGCCCAGTAAGCAAGTGGAATCAGCAATGCAAAATCCTTTCTCATACATAATTTTACAGAGATTTAGGTTTTTTCACAATAGCTGCCGTCAGAATGATGATTAAGAACAAGTCAGACTCAAACTCTGCCTTCCTTCTCCCGGATGCCTTTGGGAAACTCACCTCTGACTCAAGGCTACATGTACAGGTTGGGGCTGAGGATACCTCCTTTGTCAGGGTGTGATTACCAGGTTTGATGGGGCTAACATTTTATAGCACTCAGGACCGTGTCTGGCAAATGGTAAATGCTTTGTTAAAGGTATATATACACATGTATGTTTATATACATTGTATATACACACATGTGCATGTGTAAAATGATTCTGCAGTCAAACCCCAATCTGGACTTGCCTAGAGAATGTGACACAAGGGCACTGAATTTCCTTAAAATGCATGGGAAAAATGCTTACAGAGCCAGTCATCTGGGGACACTTCTGTTTATGTATCTGTGGTTTAATGTACAGGCTGCCCCCAAAAGTCACTACACGTAGGAGAAGTTAAGAAGCTTGCATAACAACAGGTATCTTAGAATGTGTTCAGCATGAAGAGCTTCATGTATATATAAAGAGGCGGCCAACACATAGAGAATATTTTGCAAATTTGGTAAATAAAGAGACATTTAGCTACAATTTCCCATTTCCCCTATGTATGGCAACTTCTGGGGCTCCTGTAATTTGGTTGCTTCTTTTTGCCTTTTCCTGACATATTGTGATTGTTGTGACACAGTAGAAGCATGTCAGGATAAGGCTTGCCCACCTCCGGGCCTTGATCAGGCCAGCAAGTCAGGACTGTCTCTGAGGAGGGCGCCCCTCCAGCCATTCATTTTCTCTGCCATGTCCATCCATCCCTTGATGTCACCACTGTGTGGTCCTGAGTCAATTCCACCCTGAGTGGGTGGAAATCCTTCACTGGAACTTAGCTGAGACTAATTGGACACAAGATGTTGTTCTGACTTAGAAAATACATTATTCATGATTCTGATATTTGTTCCCAAATGACTCCCAGGAAGAGATTGTGAGTCAGTTAATACAAAACTGAGGACTCATACATCCGACTATGTGTTTAGGATTTGGTGGTAAAAGGTGGAAGGGAGGAATGAAGTTGGCAAAGCCAGGCAGGCACCCTGAGGTCGCAACATTCTGGTGGCTGCCAGAGGTAGGAAATGTCTTACTGTGGACTCGTGAGTCCATTCAACCTTTATCAGCTCCCACTTCTGTTACATCCCAGAACTTGCCATTCATCCTATTTCCAGCTCAACTTACCAATTCATAACTAATGGATGCCAATGTTTGCTTAGTGATATTGTGAGATTTTGAACCTGTAAAATTATCCACTTGAAAAGCATATAGACTATACTGTCATGCTTAACTACTCGATCAAGGTCGGCATGGAAGGGATGGGAGCACTTTGGACAAACAGCACAGATTCAAGGCACCTGTTACCCAAACCAGTCACTCAATTAAAAGAGGATTATTTTTAACATCTGGAGACCAAATAAAAGTGTTTTAAGTATTGACTGATCTACAGAGTCATAATGGGAAATTGAGTGCACTGACTTTGGACACAGACGGATCTGAGAGCCACCTTTGGTTCTGCTACTTGCCAACTGTGTGTCCCTGGTAAAATCAGCTAACCCTCTGAGTTTTAATTTCCTCATCTGAAAAGTAGTCAGTAATACCTACATTAGGGGGTTGTAAAGACTAAATAATGGCAAAAAGGTCTTAGCATAATGCCCGGCACACAGACTCCATCAATACACAATGTACGGCCCTCGATCAGAATGAATGTGTCAGGCTAATTTCACAATTTAAGGATAACAGATGGGAAGGAATCTAAATAACAGATTTTAGACTAAGGTTTCTGATTAACCTTTTGATCCCTTTAGAATAAAACAACATTGCTTTGTTTGTTCTCAATCCTTGGGAGATTGTGTTTTTTGTTTTTTAACTAAAATCGGGAGGTTCATTGCCAGAGGACCTGATTTCATGAACAAGTTTTCTGAACGTTTGTTTTGCCTGTCCGATGTTTGGAATTATTTTTATTTCGAATAGAAACAATGTTGTAATTGGCAAGGACATCCGCAGATCAGGCCAGGCTGTAAAAGCTTATTTAAGATACAAGGTAGCTGACCGATGGAGAGCTAGTGAGCTGTCCACTCCATGCCTCCTGCAGAGACCTGTTTCTTACCTGCAGTTTCTTGCCTGTTTCTTTCCTGCAGTTTCTTACCTGCTTAGAAATTTAGATCATTTGGGGGATGATCCAGACTCTGCTTGTCACCAGGCTCTAGAGACCACCTTGCCTCCCACCTTCTGTCCAGCGAGACCACGCCTCCCCCAGCCTCCCCCACTCTGACCCAGGTCTCGCCCCTTCACACCTCTCTGCCTTTGCCCGGGGTGTTCATGCCCCTGGAAAAGCTTTCTTTGCTTCCTGCTTCTCCTCCCTAGTTCACCTGAAAGTTCAGCTCTTCCTTTCAACACATCTGTCTGTTCTTCCCTGGCTTCGTACACCTTCCCTGTAGGATCTGTCGTGTCGGTGAGGAATGACTGGGTCGGAGAGACTGTTGGATCTGTTATATCCTCTGCCTGGTCCCTGTAACTGGCATACAGTGATGGTGATAACAAAACAAATCACAAGCACTTGTTAGTTGCCAGGCACGGGCCTCTAAACGTTTTATAGCGATTCACACATCTAATTTCTCTAGAAAACCTAAAAAGTGGAACTTCAACTAAACACAATTAAACTGGGGCACGGAGGAGGTGAGCAACTTGCCCGAGGTCTTGGAGCCACCCGTACACAGAGGAGGAGAGGTAAGCACCTGAGGTGTGATCTGGGCAGATATCCTTCAGACCAGGGGGTCTTGTCTGTGAATGACGGAATGCATGTGTATTAGCTGTTGGCTGAGCTCTGAAAGAACAGAAGGAAAGGTATAGTATACCTTTGTGTTTATGGGGAAAAGGAGGAAACGGGGGAGAGTGAGTGTGGAGAGACAACTGCCTCCTGATACGGGGAAATAGCCCTGAGAAATGGCACCCAGACCGGTGCCTCAGGGACAGGGCAGTGGTGCTGTGGGCCTGCAGCTGAGGACTACAGTGACAGCTCCAGGGGTCTATGCCAGACCTCCACCAAGGACAATAGGAGAGGCCTTGCTCTTAGAGAAGGAGAAGGTCCAGATGGCTGCCGAAGGCTGGGTGATGATGCTACAGCAGGTTCAGACCAGCTGGAGATGCCTAGGAAGCTCTTGACCTTCAGGGCCTGTGATCAGCCTCCTCCATCAGCTTGCTCTGTTCTCTGCCTATAATCTGCTCCCTCGGGGCGTCTCTCAGGCTTAGTTTGTGTCACTTCCTTAGAGAGAGCTGGAAGGTGAACAGCAATAATGGAATTCATAATGGGCTGCAACCCCCCTTGTTCCCCGGTCTGTTGTTATTTCATCATTACCATTTCTGATTGATGAAATTAGAGATTTTACTCTTTTTTCCTGGTTAGGTTGGCCAAAGGTTTATCTATTTTATTGATCTTTTTAAAAAACCATCTTTCAAATTTATTGATCTGTTGTATAATTCTTTTGTTTTGTTTTCAATTTCATTTAATTCTGCTCTGATTTTGGTTATTTCTTTTCTTCTGCTGGGTTTGGGGTTGAAGTGTTCTTCTTTCTCTAGTTGCTTGAGATGTTCCATTAAGTTATTAACTTCCTCTTTCCTTTTTTTTGAGGAAGGCTTGCAGTGCTATAAATTTCCCTTTAGGACTGCCTTTGCAGTATCCCTGAGGTTCTGGTAATTCGTGTCTTGATTGTTGTTTTGTTCCAAAAATTTGGTAATTTCCTTCTTAATGTTGTCTACAACCCATGTATCCTTCAGCATAAGGTTGTTTAGCTTCCATGTTTTAGTATGGGTATGCAGGTTCCTGTTGTTATTGAGTTTGACTTTTATTCCATGATGGTCTGAGAAGATGCAAGGAATAATTTCTATTTTTTTAAACTTGCTGAGGTTAGATTTGTGGCCTAGGATGTGGTCGATTTTGGAGTATGCTCTGTGGGCTGAAGAGAAGAATGTGTATTCAATTTTGTTGGGATGAAATGTTCTGTAGATGTCTGTTAAGTCCAGATGTTGAATGGTTGTGTTTAAATCTAAAATTTCTTTGCTTAGCTTCTTTTTGGAGGATCTATCCAGCACTGCTAAAGGGGTGTTAAAATCTCCAACTACTATGGAAGTGGAGGAAATTGAGTTGCGCATGTCTGTTACAGTTTCTCTTATAAATTGAGGTGCGTTGTGGTTGGGTGCATAAATATTAATAATTGAGATCTCATCATATTGAGTATTACCTTTAACAAATATGAAGTGTCCATCCTTATCCTTAATTATTTTGGTTGGTTTAAAGCCTTTTGTGTCTGAGAACAGGATTGCTATGCCTGCTTTTTTCTGCTTTCCATTTGCCTGGAATATAGATGACCATCCCTTCACCTTGAGTCTATATTTGTCTTTTAATGTAAGATGCGATTCTTGGGTGCAGCAGATATCTGGCTTGAGTTTTTGTATCCAGTCAGCC
>CAUYPK010038856.1:0-15057 GCA_963574355.1 Loris lydekkerianus | reverse complement strand
CATCCCTTCACCCTGAGTCTATATTTATCTTTTAAGGTAAGATGAGATTCTTATATGCAGCAAATATCTGGCCTGAGATTTTGTATCCAGTCAGCCAACCTGTGCCTCTTTAGAGGACTATTTAAGCCACTCACATTATTAGTAAATGTTGATAACCCTGGTTGAATTTTGTGTATCGAGTTTTTTGAAAGTCCAGTGGACATTTTTAATCCTTTCACCACTGTGGAAGTTGGAGTTTGATCAAAATTTTCTGAGTGAGTTTACTTTTGTGGTAGAGGATTGGGCTGGTCATTAGGGAGGATAGGTCTGAGAATATCCTGAAGAGCTGGTTTGGTTATGGCAAATTTTTTCAACATATGAATGTATTGGAGTTAGGGAAAATAGCCAACCCGAGGATTTAGCAAAACACCAAACTCATTCAGGCCAAATAAGCAAATAGACAGATAGAAAGGCTACCAGACACACAAGCCCACAAATGCACAATCAGAAACACATAGACATATACACAACAACTAAAAAAAAACTACAATAAAAATAATGATAATCGTAAGATAATTGGGGGAAAAAAAGGTAAAAAACAAAATGAACAAACAAAAGAACCTCTAAAAATCTGATGTAAGCACTCTCAGAAACCATAAGAAGGGACGAAGAGGAAGAGTGAAGGGAAAAAGGAGAAATAAAAAAAGTGGTGTTCATAAAAAAGTTAAAAAAAGAAGAAAGAAAAAATAAAAGTAAAAATAAAAATGTATGTATATAAAAATAGTAATAAAAATTAACAATATCTCCTCCAAGAAAATGATGAGGAAAAGAAAAACAAAAGGCACCAACCACAAAAATATTATTCTTGTATATATGTAGAAATATACATCTATATATACGAGGTAGGGATCAGCTTTTGTAGGGATGTATTTATAATGCAATATACCTTCTGGACATCAGGTGGCACTGTGAGTGGTTCCCAGACATATACCTGGTTCACAGTTTACACTGTTACCATGGTCACCACCCTACGGCCAATCGCCATTTTGGAGTTTCTGTAAAAGTTTATTACCAAATTATTGTCCAACCTCAGCTGCTCTGTTCCAGACAGCCCTCCTATCCAATCTCCCAACTCAGTACAGGAGTCCACGCTTCACAAATCTTTCCACTCTGCTCCCACGTTCTCCTCTAAACTGGCAACTGCAATTGGCTGTGGGGGAGGGTGCTGGCTGCTGCCAGCTCCTGCAGCTGCAGCACACGGAGACCTGATACTCAGTTTTTGTGGCTCAGAGTCTCACTTTTGAATCTGGACTTTTGAGTCCAGCCACCCGCCAGTTCATCGCACAGCCTGAACTGCCAGCCCACACCAGTATTTACCCACCAGGAATGGTCCAGTCTATTTAATCACTCCTGTTCTGGGGGAAGGTGTCTGCCGTTTCGGACAATTCAAAATGTCTGTTTTCTGGGCGGGATCCCTTCCTTTCAATTTTCCATTGGGTAGCCTAGCCCCTTGTGGCTCTGAGCAGGACCCCTTTCAGGTTGCTAAACTTGGCTCAGGAATAAATTTTCGTCAATTGGGTTTTGCCAGGACTTATAAGCTGCTGTCCTCCATGAGGGAGGGGGTCTGCCAGCCAGCACGGCCAAGCAGGGAAAATCTCTACAACAGAGTCCGTGGTTTTAAATTACACCTCATGTACAGCAATCCACCAATACACTGTGCATCTCCAGCTGTCTGTCCACATCAATAATCCATGTGGGGAAGAGGTCCAAACTCCCCTTCCCCTCATCTGATGACCTGGGAGAGGTGAGCTACATGTCTGTCCCGTCCGCCATCACGTTCCACCTCCAAAAAATAAATACTTTGCAGGTGTGAATAGTTCACCTGGAACACCCAGCCAGCAATAGCATCATGCTCTGTATCTTGAAACAAAGTAATGGGCTTGGGCAATTCAGGAAAATTTTAATGCAGAGCCATTCTGTGTCAGGGAAGTTAAGTTGGCAGTACTTTATGGGTATTCAGAAATCCTATGATGAAGGCATCTGTGTACCACTATGATAAATATCATGTTGTCCATACTTTATTATGGATATCTCTTCTAGAGCAGTTTACATTTGTTGACTGAGTTAACTAAGGGCATTCTCAGAATCCTTGTCTTCCTTCAGAGAGTATCCTCTGACTTCTTTAGCACTCTTGAATTATTTCTCTTCAATGGCATTTGGTCTAAAATATTAGAAGACTCCATTCTGTTCTTATTTTCTTTTCAACAGAAACAATTAGTTGCTCAAAAAATTCATATAGAAGAGAATGAGGACAGAGACACAGGACTGGAGCAGAGACATAATAAAGAAGATCCAGACTGCATCAAAGCAAAGGTGCCCTTAGGGGACCTGGATTTGTATGATGGCACATACATAACTCTAGAGAGCAAAGACATCAGGTAAAGAGATTATCTGTCCAAACATAAAATTTGTTTTTACAAGCAGACCTTTTTCAAATTATTAAGAAATTATTTCTATAATAAGAGTAAGCTTCAAGTACAGATGAGTTTATTGGAATTGAAAAGTTCAAAATGCATACTGCATGTAAAATTCTTAGAAATTTATTTAAATACTTAACCCCACAGTAGAAAATCAAATAATTCATAGTAAAGGAAAAAAAAACTACAAATTTCCAATAAACAGATGGAAAAAACATTTCTCATAAATGGTGCAAATTAAAACATTTAGGTAGTTTTTATCCACCAAATTGTGGAGGGGAAAGCACAAAAATCAAAAACTAGTAAGTGTAGAGGCTGTCAATAGAAGTGTAAATTGTTTTAACATTTTTAGAAACAACTCAGCAGAGTTATATTAATTTTTTTTTTTTTTTTTTTTTTTTTTTTTTTTTTGCCCAGGGCTAGTTTTGAACCTGCCACCTCCACCTGCCACCTCCAGCGTATGGGGTCGGCGCCCTACTCCTTTGAGCCACAGGCACCGCCTGAGTTATATTAATTTTTTAAAGTCCACAATCTTAAACATTCTGTGACCTACTTATTATTTTCCTCCAGTTCTTGATTTACCCCTTTAATTTGAACTCTGAAAATGTTTGTCCCTGGCAGCTACGTGAAAAAGTATAAAGTTGGCTAATATTGGTTACAAAGTTGAGATGTTATGAGACTGGAGAAAATTTGACATTACTTAAAGTGTTACTTTTTTCATCTTTCATTCATTCATCACTTCTTGCTTCTTGATTTTAGCCCTGAAGATTATATAGACACAGAATCTCCTGTCCCTCCAGACCCTGAGCAACCTGATTGTACTAAAATACTAGAGCTTCCATATAGTATACATGCTTTTCAGCACTTGCGAGTAAGTAGAAAATTTCAGGGGGTTTTTTTGGTTGTTTTTGCATTTTGTTTTCATTTGGTCTCTCACTTATATAAGCTGTTTTGCTCTTCTCTCCTTCCAGACAACTTTATGATTTTATAAACATATTTCCTTGAAAATAAATGCTACGAGATAGTGAATTACTTGTGATCTTTTATCTCCTTTGACTGCGTTTTTTCAGTCTTTTTTCTTCTTTGCAGGGTGTACAAGAGAGAGTTAATCTTTCTGCACCTCTATTACCTAAAGAAGATCCAATCTTCACATATTTATCTAAACGGTTAGGAAGAAGTATAGATGACATAGGTCACCTCATTCATGAAGGCCTGCAAAAGGTAAGTCATTAATGACTTAGAGAGCCAGGAAGCACTATGTAAACACAAGGTATTTTTCTCTCACAAAATACCTGCCTAGCTTGTTTTTATCTAGCAGGAGTGGCCAACCTGCAGCCTACGGGCCACATGTACAATATGTGAGGATTTTTTTACTTATCTGTGGTGCTGAATATTATGAAAAGTATACATGGACCTTTTATTTTGCTCAGCAGCTTTCATTAGTGTTTGTTTATTTAATGTGTGGCCCAAAACAACTCTTCTTCATCCAGTGTACAGCCAAGAAGAAAAAAGGTTAGATAACTCTAGTAGAGGATGATTTAAAATTATTATTACATTAATATAGATTATATAGGTAAGTGCTAGGGAGAAACATGGAAAAACTATTCTCCTTGACCAGGAAGACACACTGAAAAGTTTTATTAAACTAATTCACAAAAAAAACAAAATATAAACTAATACCAGCAACAGTGCTTATAGGCTAAATTACATATATGTAGTATGGAAAAAGATATACTGTTTTAGTGTCTGTGGTGTATCTACACAAAACACATAGATTGTCACTGTTCTGTGAACTAGAGAATCACCACCAGCAAAATAAAATCTTCTATAATTTTATTTTATTTATTTGAGACAGGGTCTTGCTCTGTCACTAGAGTATACTGGCATCATTATATCTCACTACAACCTCAAACTCCTGAATGCAGGCAATCCTCTTGCCTCAGCCTTCCATGGGGCTGGGACTACAGTTACAGGCCACCACACTTCAGCTAATTTTTCTATTTTTGGTAAAATGGTGGCTCACTCTGCCTCAAGCAGTCCTCCTGCCTAGACCTCCCAAAATACTAGGATTACAGGTGTGAACCACCATGCCCAGCAAATCTTCAATAATTTTTTTTCAAGGAAACATCCACTTTAAAGAAAAGAAATAGGAAATTATGTAACATGACCCAAGAATTTAAATGCATCTGTCATTCAGGATGACATGGGAATTTAGAAAACAGTTTTTGCTCTCCTCTATGCCTTAAGGAGTATCATAAAATGCAGGTTAGTTTTTAAGCAACATTAATATAGTGGTGTAAAATAACATGTATAATTGGCAATATTTTATAGATACTTTGTTGAAATACATAGCTCCGTGTATCAAAACAGGACTTTATAGATAAGAGATAGTTTGACTTTCAATTCATCATCTGATTATTTTATAGCTAAGTTTCCATCTTCATCTTGTTTTTCTAAAGATAATGTAAAACATTTCCATTCCAGAACTTGATAAGGGAAAACTGGCCCAAGATTTTACAATATTCTTCAGAGGATGTTTAGTTGAGAGTAGACCATAGTGGTAAGTGTTCTGTAGAAAATTAGAGGGTGACTGGGTATCCATGTTAGATGAAGCAGTTGAGATTAACCTCTCTGGAAGGGTAGAGTTAGAGCTACAAACTGAATGACAAGAAGGAACATACATTCAAAGATCAGGGAAGAGCATCATAGGCCAAGGCAGAGGCCTTAAAGGGGGCATGAGCTCAGGTGGTATATAGTGTGCTTAGGCTACCATAACAAAATACTGCTCCAGACTGTTCCTACTCAGAATGCTTCTGGCACCAAATGTGTGTGGGGTTTCCTTAGACCAGCCAATTCTTCCAGTGCCAAATGTGTGTCCTTCCCAATTCTGACTTAACTACCTGGAAATAGCACAGACCCCATAGGTTAGGAAATCAGTCCCTAATCAGTTAGAAAACTGCCCTGGCTTCAGAGGCTTATTACAAGTCAAGGCCACCCAACCAACCAGCTGTAAAGTAGGGGTTTCTATCACACCCTCCTCAAATTCAATAATTTGCTGGAGCAGCTCAGAGAACTAAAGAAAGCACCATTAGTATTGATTTATTAAAAAGGAAATCAAATTCAGGGACAATCAGGTAGAATATATGCATAAGACAAGGTGTGGGGGAGGGGTTCACAGATTTGCTGTGTCCTCCCTAGGCATAGCTCCTCCTAGCACCTTGAAGTGTTCACCAACTCAGAAGCTCTCCAAACTCTTTGTCATTTAGTTTTGTCTTTTTTTATGGAGGTCTCACTATGGAAGCACAATTGATTGTATTATAGGCCATTAGTGATTAACTCAATCTCTAGCACCTCTCTCCTTTCCAGAAGGCAAGGACTGGTACTTGGAGGTTGCTAAAAGTTCCAACCTACTCATTCCTTGTTCTTTCTGGGACCAGCACATGTCCTGAAGCTATCTGTGGGCTACCAACTATCAGTCATCTTATTAGCACAAAAAAACGCTCTTATCACTCCTGTGACAGCCCAGGTTTTAGGAAATGTGTGTCAGGAACTAGGAACAAAGACCGAATATATATTTATACAATAGACCGGGTGGCTTAAAAAATAGAAATTTATGGGTGGAGGGAGGGTGATGGGTTGGGCCACATCTATGGTGCATATTTTTATCTATAATAAAAAAAAAAAAAAAAAAAAAAAAATAGAAATTTATTTGGAGGTTGAGAAGTCCAAGATCAAGGTGCCAGCAACTCAGTTCCTAGTGAGGGCTCTCTTGCTGGCTGACAGACAGCCACCTTCCTTTGTGTCCTCACATGGCCTCTTCTGTGTGCATGCATGAAGAGAGGGGGCACTGATCCTTTTAAATTTGGGCCCCAAACTTTATACCCTTATTTAATGTTTATCCTTTCTTCACAGGCCCCATAACACTTCAACATATGAGTCTGGGAGGTGGAGGAGGCAAACATTGAGTTCAGGCTCATATGGCTGGAGCCTGGTGAGCATGGTAGGGAATGAAGGCAGAGAAACAGGCCAGTGCCAGAGGACATAGGGCTCTGAAAGCAAGAGTGAGGACTTTGATTCTTACTCCAGGTGTACTGAGAAGTGAGAACAGAGATGCAATAAAATGCAATTATCATTTTCTTAAAGATCACTCTAATAGTTATATGGATAAGTCACTGAAAGGAACAAAACTGGAAATAGACCAGTTAGAAGGCTCTTAGAGTAGTTCAAAAAAAAGATGAAGATGGTTTGGACTAGAAATGATTAGTAATGGAAATGGAGGGATTTGACCCTTTCTAGAATGTTTAGGAGTTTAGAAGCTGATGAGGTAGATTTGGGGAATGAGAACAAGAGAAGAATCAAAGATAACTCTTATATCATTAACCTGAGCAACTTGAAGGAGGAGCAGGGTCGGGGCTATTAAATTTGAAATACCTAAATGCATCTAGAACAGAATGGGAAGTTAGAGCTGGTTGCCTAGTTAGAGGATAACTATTAAATAGGGAGTGCAGCCTGGGCGACAGAGTGAGACCCTGTCTCTAAAACAAAAAAAGAAGTGGGAATATGAAGCCATGGGACTAGATATCACCTGAAGGAAAAGAGATGGCCAGTTTGAGCTCTGGGGTCCTCCCACATTTAGCAGGAAAAATAAACCAGACAAGGTATTGTGGAGAATGTAGTATTCTTAAGAGCCAAGAGAAAAGATGTTCAAAGGAAGAAGGAAGCAACTAATAGTAACATTCAGACATTTACAGATTTAAAGTTTTTTGGTGTTTGGTTTTTGGTTTTTTTGTTTTTTGGGTTTTTTGTTTTTTTGACATACCTGGTGGTGGACAAATTGGTGGAAAAGAACTAATAATACTTGGAAGAGACTTTATAAGAAATCTTATGGAAAGACTTTACTTTAAAGCATTGGTTGATTTGGGGGGAAAAAAAAAACTTTCTCAAAAGGCTCTTAAGAGTAAAACCTCCGTCACAAGCCAATTGTATAAGACTGTACTATCCCTTAACCAAGTTTTCAAGTGATAAGTTCAGGTGATATGTACATGGTACTAAAATCTTTTATTGCATCATTCAAAAATCATAATTTTTTTGAAGATAGATTATTTAAGGATGAATATTATAGGACTGTACTTACTTTAATCTTAAAAGTAACTTTAAAATAAACTATTATAAACCATATTTAACTAAATGTAAAGTATTTTTGATTACATATCTCTTTAAAATAATTGGTAAGAATGTAAAAATAATAATTTTGAACCTAGGTTGAATATATTCTTTTTATTTCCTTTTTTTTTTTTTAAGACAGAGCCTTGCTCCCTTGCCCCTGCTACAGTGCAGTGGTGTCATCATAGCTCACTGTAGCCTTAAACTCCTAGGCTTGTACCACCAAGCCTGGCTAATTTTTCTCTTTTTTAGAGACAGGGGTCTCATTCTTGCTCAAGCTGCGCGAGAGCGCCTTACCTCAAGCAGTCCTACTGTCTTGGCCTCCCAAAGTGCTAGGATTACAGGCGGGAGCCATCACACCCAACTGTAATATATTCTTCTGGAGTTTTGTTTTTACACATGTTTTTAGTTAAAACTTAATTATTCCCATAAGATACATTTTTGGTGATGGAATTGTGGGGGTCAGCACAATCACGTTTTTAAGGCTTTTTACACATATATTATCAAATTGTCCCCCAGAAATATTGTAGTAACTTAACATTTCTACAGTTAATATCTAAATTTAATATATAATATAATGTGTCTAATAATAAATATTGGTATTCTTTTTAACCTTTGCCAGTTAATAAGAGGAAAACTTGTATCTTTTTAATTTCTTTTTACTTGTGAAGTTACACATACTTCTTAGCTATTTCATATTTTTGAATTGTCTGTGGTTTTTGTCCATTTTCTCTTGTCATTTTGGCTTTATGTTTGGATTTCTAGAGACAGAGTTGCTCTGTCACCCTAGCTAGAGTGCAGTGGCATGGTCAGACCTCCCTGCAACCTCAAACTCCTGGGCTCAAGCAATCCTGCTTCAGTCTCCCATGTAGCTGGGACTATCGGTACATGCCACAATGCCCAGCTAATTATATGGTTACATTTTTTTTATGAGCTCTTTGTATATTAAGATATTAAACTTTGGCGGTCATATAAATAAATATTTCCCCCAGGTTATGTTAAACTTTATTATTTTTTTCCCCAGCAGAAATTTTAAAGTTTATTTGGGTTTAAACTTATTTGCATCAAGTTTTTGACATGGTCAGGTTTAGTGTTCTCACCTTTATATGGTTAAAATTCAGTATATGTTAGAGAACAAAAAAAATTCTCAGACACAAAAGGAGCAAGCATATCTGAACTTCTGTTTAACTTGACTAAATCTTTTACTTAATTACTAGTTACTAAAGATTTAGTTTGTTTGTTTAAGACAGAATCTTGCTCTGTTCCCCAGTAGAGTGCAGTGGCATCATAGCACACTGTCGTCTCCAATGCCTGGGCTCAAGTGATCTTCCTGCCTCAACCTCCTGAGTAGCTGAGACTACAGGCACAGGCTACCACATCCAGCTAAGTTTTCTATTTTTTGGAGAGACAGGGTCTCTATCACCCAGGTTGGTCTTAAACTCCTAGACTTGAGCAATCCTCCCACCTCTGGCTTCCAGAGTACTAGGATTACCAGTATGAGACACCATATCCAGCCAGAATTTAGGAGTTTTTTGGTTTGGTTTGGGGTTTTTGTCTGTTTGTTTGTTTTTTTAAAGACACAGTCTCTTTTGCCCCTGGTAGAGTACAATATTTTTATCATAGCTCACTACAACCCCTAGCTCATGGGCACAAGCAATCCTCCTGTCTCAGCCTCCTGAGTAGCTGGGACTATAGGCACAGCCACCACACCTGGCTAATTTTTCTATTTGTGTTAGACATGGGATCTTGCTCTTAGTCAGGCTGGTCTTGAACTCCTGAGCTCAAGCAGTCCTGCCTTGGCCTCCCAGAGTGCTAAGATTATAGGAGTGAGCACCATGCCCAGCCCAGAATTGAGTTTGTAGCAGCTTGAATATTTGAATTAGATTCTAAACACAAATGAAAAATTAACAAATAATAATTCGGTCATAAGCCTATAATTTGCTGAAGTTTGTACCTTCACTCAGATATTACATAAATAGATAAGTTTGTAAAATGTTAATTTCAAGAATTTCATGTTGGGGCTACTGACATTTCTAAATAGATTAGGTCTTAACTTCTGAAGTCCTGAAATAGGACCCAACAAGTTTTGGCCACTTGGGTGGGTTTTTCAGCTTTTATTTCCACCTCGGAATGATACTCTGGAGTTGCATGGTCTCTATAGGAAGATCATACCCTAATGCACATGCTCAGCTGATGATTAGGAGATTCTTTTGGCAGCTATGGTTTATTTCTACTTTGTCATCTGATTTATCATTACTCTCACTAGTTTTGCTCTTCATCTTAAATTTTAGAAGAGCTAGCATATTAAAGGTACTCTTCCAGCCTTCTAAATAAAAGAAACTATGTTGAGTTGTGTTTGATTATCATTGTATTTGTTTCATCTCTAGAATTCCTCCTCATGGGTACTGTATAACATGGCCTCATTTTACTGGAGAATAAAGAATGAGCCCTATCAGGTAGTGGAGTGTGCCATGCGAGCACTTCATTTCTCTTCCAGGTAAGATTTCTCCTCTTCTGGGTGTGATTTTCATCACTTTCCACATTCCCAAGGTCTGGTAAAAAACAAACAAACAAAAAAAAAACAATACATAAGAAAACAATAAAAGCAGCTTTGCGTATACTTTCATTATACTCTCCTCCATTCTTGTTCAAAGAAATTAGTTCCATCACAAAGAAAATGATGGATGTCAAAAAGTTCAAAGCAATGATTGTGTAATATACTTTTTATTTCCAATAAGGAAAAAATATAGAGAGCTGCCAAAAATATATATACATATTTTAAGAAAAAACTATATTAAAATCATAATATCAATACATATACTGATAACATGTGTTATCTTGTATATTCTATCTGTGTCTCTTGTAATTGCAGAACTCAAATGTGACTAGAGTACTAACAATTCTAATACAGTTTTTACTTATCTTAAAATGTGTATGCATTTTTCTAGCACCCTCTGTATAATGTAGATGCCCTGTAGTTCTCTTGAGACTTGAATACAAGGACCTTGACTGGAGGAAGTAATTCAATTTAACTTTTCTTAAAACAAATATAAGCCCGAAATAAATTTAAAAATCATAATATCTCTTCTTGTCTTTATTTTTATGGCAAAATTTGGAGTTATTATATTAACAGCTATCGATTATTGGCTCGGTGCCTGTAGCTCAGTGAGAGGGGCACCAGCCATATACACCAAAGCTGACAAGTTCAAGCCCGGCCTGGGCCTGCTAAAACAACAGTGACAACTGCAACCAAAAAATAGCCAGGCATTGTGGTGGGCACCTGTAGTCCCAGCTACTTGGGAGGCTGAGACAAGAGAGTCGCTTAACCCCAAGAGTTGGAGGTTGCTGTAAGCTATGATGCCATGGCACTCTTCCAAGGGTGACATAGTGAGCCTCTGCCTCAAAAAAAAAAAAAAAAAAAGTCAATAATTAAAGAATGAAACATTATGATTATTTCCTCCACCTGTATGTATATGCAGAGCTATTTCCCTAAACACAATAATTTTGAATGTGGCTGGGCATGGTGGCTCACGCCTATAATCCTAGCACTCTGGGAGGCCAAGGCAGGTGGATTGCCTGAGCTCAGAAGCTCAAGAGCAGCCTCAGCCAGAGCGAGAATCCATCTCTAAAAATAGCCAAGTGCTGTGGTGGGTGCCTGTAGTCCCAGCTACTTGGGAGGCTGAGGCAAGAGGATTACTTGTGCCCAAGAGTTGGAGGTTGCTGTCAGCTATGAGACCACAGCAGTCTACCAAGGGCCACAAACTAAGACTCTGTCTCAAATAAATAAATAAATCAAATACCTATGAAAGTCATGTTTTCTTGTCAAATAATTATAGATAATCATGGAGTACATGCTTCTTCTAACATCTAGTTACATCTCTCCTCTTTTAGGCACAATAAAGACATTGCACTGGTCAATTTGGCAAATGTTCTACACAGAGCACATTTCTCTGCTGATGCTGCTGTCGTGGTCCACGCAGCTCTGGATGACAGTGACTTCTTCACTAGCTATTACACTTTGGGGAATATATATGCAGTAAATACTACTTTTTGTTTCATGAGCCATCCCAGTTGCTACTTTCTTCTGTTTTCATTTTCTTAATAGAATATTACTTTTTTCCCTTCCTCCTTTGTTCTTAACAATGGAAATGAAGAAATCTGGAAGAAAATGCCTCAGTATAATAGTGTATCATAATTGTTCTAGTCTCTTGACATAAAAAGAAAAAAAAAATAATTAAATTGATTGGAATTTTAAACTTCTTCAGGATACACCTCTTAAGAAAGCTGTAACTTCCAAGTAAACCGTCCTATAACATATCTTCATATTGAGGGGATGTGGCCACTAGTCAAAATAAAGTTTACTGTGGAATAAGATGTAGGTATGATCTCAGAAATCAGTACGGGGTTTTGACAGATGTAACCAGGCCATGGCTAATGTTTATTTCCCCTCTGTGTGTGTATATGTGTGTGTGTGTGTGTTTTTGTCTCTTCAGATGCTTGGGGAGTATAACCACTCAGTGCTCTGTTATGACCATGCTTTACAGGCCAAACCTGGGTTTGAGCAAGCTATAAAGAGGAAGCATGCTGTCCTTTGTCAGCAAAAACTCGAGCAGAAATTGGAGGCTCAACATAGGTAATTAAGAGAAAAATATTTGCTGAAGCACTGGTACAATAGAATCTTAGATTTGTGTTAGGTGGTTTCACTGTTAATTTGATCATTAGAATTAAGAAAGCAACTTCTTCACTGCTGTAAGTCCTATCCATTTTCTCCAACTCCTAGTGGTTTAGCATAGTTCAAGTGCTTGTGTAGAAGACTATCTTTTTAATATCATGGATTTCAGGAACTAGAGAATATTTGCAATAAAAGCTGTCATTTAAATCTTTACAGTTTTCATCATTGATTTTTTTTTTTTTTTCATGAAATCAGGTGGGGGTGGGGAGGCCCATGGATATTCAGTAATTCTGTTGATTACATTTTTATTTCCATAAGATACACAGTCAGTAAAATCACTTACACATGCAATATTTTGATCTTTCTCCCTTTTGGCTCCTACTATTGGGCTATTATTATGTTAGTTAAGTGGCATGAAGACAATTATTTGGCCCATATTTTAATCATATTTGTACGTGCAATACTGAATATTGTACTTGGCCCTTGTATTATACTTAGTAAAATATATGTTTGATTCCATAAATAATAGGGCTAGTTAAGAAACTTCACATCACTCAAAGTCAAATTGTTCACATCTCAAAGTTAGCCTCAATGTTTTCAGTCTACTTTGGTTATTAGAGAATTAAATAGCATTCATTAAACTCACAGTTGCTTATTTTCCAGTCTGTGTAAATACAGTGTAATGGTGAACGAAGAATAACAGCTTCTAATTTATAACTGGTTCTTTTATGCCATATTAAAATTTGCACTGGCTGAACTACTTCTAATATTAAATTCTTAACAAACCAGCTGTCTTTTACACAATCTGTATAGCTCCTAAAATCTCTGTATATTAATCTAATAGGTAATAAGGTTTTTGTGATTAAATATAATCAGACAGTGATTTATCGAAATCAGGTAGTGGAGAGTGCTCTTTCTAAGGAGAGTGTCTGTGGTTTTTCCAAAAGTCTATAACAAGCTACCGTATAAAAGCAAGCTACGGTGGCCCTAGCCTGTGTTTAGGCAAAATAAAAGGAAAATGGAGGCCAGGATTATTGAAAGACTTTGAATGTCAATGGAACTAATCCAAAAGAGAAATATTTAAACTTTACAGTATATTTTGATGTGTTTATTTTAGCACCTAAAAAGTGCAACACACAACTTGATGTCAAATATCTAAGAGAAGAATTTCACATTTATCTTTTTGCCCCAATTTTTAATAAGAATGTTTATTTAGCCCTGTTATTCTTGAACTGTGGTCTGAGATTGTGTGTTAAATCTAGAACTTTGAGAAAAAACTTAGGAATTATTGCCAAGAACTAGAAAAATCTTATGCATTTAAGTGGGTTTTAAAAATTCATAATTTTAAAGTTCTAACCTTTTTCCTGGTATTAAAAAATGTTAAGATCTCTCCAGCGAACACTGAATGAGTTAAAAGAGTATCAAAAGCAGCACGACCACTACCTGAGACAGCAGGAGATCCTAGAAAAACATAAACTGATGCAGGAGGAACAAATCTTAAGAAATATCATACATGAGACTCAGATGGCAAAAGAGGCACAATTAGGTAAGTAGTGACTCCAAGTAATTGAAGGCAGGTTAGGAAATTCATTTCTACCATGCTTTACTTTTGTTAACTTTCATGTAGCCTTATAGCAATATAACATTCTGTTTATAATATTTGTAGGTCTTAAAATCAAGATTCATTACAGAAGGTCTACCAGGAGGCCTGGGGAGCTATTTTGTCCCTGTTGCTCTTTTTAATTTACATTTTGAAATAAGGCCAGGCACAGTGGCTCACACCTGTAACCCCATTACTTTGGAAGGGTTAGGGAGAGGATCCTTAAGGCTCAGAGTTCATGACAAGCTGGGGCAACACAGTGAGACCCCCATCTCTAGGAAAAAAAAAAATCTTCACTTCCCAGGAAGCTTGAAAGAGGAGGATTGCTTGAGTCTGGGAGTTTGATGCTACAATGAGCTATGATTAGGACTTTGCACTCCAACCTGGATGACAGAGCAAGCCCCTGTTTCAAAAAAAAATAAGAAGAAGAAGAGGAGGAGGAAACACCAGTTCTCTCTCTCTCGCTTCTTGCAACATACAGAGGAAAGCCCATGCAAGGACACAGCTAGAAGATCTGCAAGCCACGAAGAGGGCCCTCACTGGAAACCAGATCTGGGACTTCTAGCCTCTAGAACTTTGAGAAGATGAGTTGTGTTGTTCAAGGCATTGAGTCTGTGGTATCTTGTTATGGCAGCTTAAACTGACTAATGCATACTCTGCCCCAGCAATGGAGCCCAAGGATGCAGAAAGTCAGAAGAGATAGAAAAAAAGTTTAGAGGTTTTATACGTTTTTTAAATAAAAACCAAATCTTTTAGAAGCTAGGAGTCTTAATAGTCTTAATGGTTGTTTGTTCTTTGTGCCTTTTTTGCAACTTTAATACGCACATCAATCTCCTAGAGATCTTGTAACATGCAGATTTTGATTCAGTGGAGCTCAGGTAGGGCCTGAGAATCTGCCTTCCTAACAAGCTCCCAAGTGATGCCTGTTAACTACTGGTCTAAAAACTACTCTGGGTCATAGGGACTTGCATGAAGTGAGCACAAGCCAGACACAACCTATAGTGCGCCAATATTCTAAACATCGTTTTTCCCTTTCTCCTGTTAAGGGAAAAAAAAAAAAAAAAAAAAAAAAAAAATTTCAGAAGTAATTTTAGACAAAATTTTTTTAAAGAAAAAATAATAATCATAGTACAATTAAAAAATTTAATGGGTTTATTAAAAAATAT